>CAVNYN010248538.1:21832-36709 GCA_963692815.1 Nyctanthes arbor-tristis
TCTCTCTCTCTCTATATATATATATATTTGTGTATTTACACGATATTATTCTGATTGGAATTGTTGTATGTAAACTCATAAACATAAATCTTTATGTGAAATGAGAGAGAGAATGAGTAGAGTTAAATAATGGAGATTTGTGCACTATAAGTGAGTTCTATGAGATCTATGAACGTGATTAATTGACCAAATTTAAAATTTTTAAAAAAAGTAGGAGGAAAAATTAGTATGCAAAAATAGGCTTAATTAACTTTATAAATTGTTGAGAAAAATGAAATATACCAAAAATTAGACTTTAGCCACATTACCCATATGAGTGCTCAGAAATTATTGCACAAGATAAGATTATATAAGTTCGTGATGATTCAAATGATATTATCACTTGAGCAAAACTAAAAATAAAATACTGACAACACAACAACAATTCAACATTTAATTTTTTAATTTGAGAAATTGGGGTTTCATCTTAAAAGTTTATAATCTTGAGTACATGAGATACCAAAAATTAGACTTTAGCCACATTACCCATATGAGTGCTCAGAAATTATTGCACAAGATAAGATTATATAAGTTCGTGATGATTCAAATGATATTATCACTTGAGCAAAACTAAAAATAAAATACTGACAACACAACAACAATTCAACATTTAATTTTTTAATTTGAGAAATTGGGGTTTCATCTTAAAAGTTTATAATCTTGAGTACATGAGATACCAAAAATTAGACTTTAGCCACATTACCCATATGAGTGCTCAGAAATTATTGCACAAGATAAGATTATATAAGTTCGTGATGATTCAAATGATATTATCACTTGAGCAAAACTAAAAATAAAATACTGACAACACAACAACAATTCAACATTTAATTTTTTAATTTGAGAAATTGGGGTTTCATCTTAAAAGTTTAACCTATCAAGAAGAGAAGTTAACACTAAACACTTTGTCAATCAAGAATTATTATGTATAAAATATGTAATGTAATAAATTATAACATTTGATACCAAATTATGAAAATCTCATTAGCATATCCTAATTTTTGGCCCAAATTATTGCGTATTGGAATTAACAACATTATTAGTATTATATTTTTGTTTTATTATTATTATAATTATAATAATAATCGAGAGATATATTGCCTAGATCTATACGTGTACAACGTTTGATACCGAATTTTGGAAATTTATTACAGAGTCCGAACTTTTTTGAGAGGACACAGAGTCCGAACTTTTGACCCTACTGATTTTTTAATTAATTAATTAATTAAGGAACAAAGAATCTTCAAGTGTGGACCAATAGTATAGTGTATGAAAATTCCAAGATAGGCAATTAAAAATTATATAGATCAAACAAAACGGCTAAATTGCCTGTGTAGTGGTCTCACGTGTCAAGTTTTCGTTGGTTCTCATTGTTTCCAGCAGTCATGGCGTTGGCTCTAAAAAGAAACTACAACCAGTCTTGTTTGATTTTCTTTTTTTAAAACACATTATAATTTCACCTATTATTGATTTGACAAATAATTTGATAACTGTTTATTTATAACCATAAATTTTAAACTTCTATTAAATCTACACCACTTATTTCGCCTCATTATTATTCAATTTCAATAATGAGAATCAAACAGCTATTAAATGGCTTTTAGATTACTATCACTTTTGTGTATACCCATCCTCCAAATTGTGAAATCACGTTTGAGACTCTGTCAAGTACAAAATTATTAAAAGTGTAGTCTCACTGTCTTAATGGTTAGGACGAACCAAAGCCTTAAGAAGACTCTTCATACTTTACACTTCTTTTCGAAGTTTTTCTATAAATACAATGTCTACCTTATTATGGAGACCACTTAGTTATAATAACAAAAGCAACAAGCAACTATGTGTAATTTTTACCTTTTTAAAGCCGCGGTCTTTATAACAGTCCCCATAGAAAAATTTCATCTTATTTTTATTTTTAAATTTTCTCTATTAATATAAAATGATTGTTTATTTGTTTCCTAGTTGCTACCTCATTCCAATAAAAATAATCTAATGTCTTTTAATCTGTCCAAAATATAGGTCACTTTCTTTTTATATATTCCTATTTAATGTGTATTGTTACCAATAAAATTAAATTATTAAAGTGAAACAATTAATAAAATAGTATAATATGAAAATGATTTTAACTTCAATTTTTTTCAATGCTTTTAAATTAATTTTTCTTAATGTTTGTGAAAATAAGAAAAATACTATCTTTGTGTGTATACTACACGTTGGCGTGGATTTTAAAACACTGCTGAGTAGTACATGAAGTACTTGAGTGAAATTGTGGAATGTAGGGCCAGAAAAATGGAAAAGAAAGGCAAGCCAAATAGAGTATTTTATAGCCTCCAAAATAGATGCATGTGAGTGGGGATTCAGTATAAAAGTCAGCTAGACCCGGATGATAGTGCACTACAGAACAGAGTTCGCATTTCTTTGGTTTCATTTCTGTTGCATTTTGATTCTTTCACACACATTCCTCTTTCTCTTGTTTGTATCTCCAGTATTATTGGAATAGGTAGAGGGATGGCAAATCCTAATGCAAAAAGTACAGATCTGAGGTCCAATTTCTTGGAGGTCTATTCTGTCTTGAAATCTGAGTTATTGAGTGATCCAGCTTTCGAATGGACTGATAATTCTTGCCAATGGGTTGAACGGGTAGGTTTCATTTTGCTCTTTCCCTATTTTCTCAATTGGATTAATATTTGCTGAAATTCTACTGGAGGTTTTCTTTTTTAAGCTGAAATTTTAAGCATTTTTCAGATAATGGATTGAATTAGTTCAGATAACCAATTGAATTTCTTTTAATTGTGAGATCTGCTGTGACTTGGCTTTGCCATTTTTGACCGAATTTAATATAAATTTGCACATGCACTATAGTT
This sequence comes from Nyctanthes arbor-tristis, assembly GCA_963692815.1. Lineage (NCBI taxonomy): Eukaryota > Viridiplantae > Streptophyta > Magnoliopsida > Lamiales > Oleaceae > Nyctanthes > Nyctanthes arbor-tristis. The sequence continues at coordinate 24,733 of CAVNYN010248538.1, forward strand.
CTTATTTACCATCAATATAGATTCTGTTTTTAATTATTCTGCTGTTATTGTAATATTAATTAATTGTTTAAAAGACTTTTTTTGCTCACTAGAAGAACAGCTACTTGATTTAAAGGGATTATAAATATCTATGCACGATGATCATCGAATGCTAAACTTTTATGTAGAAAGTTTGGTCTATGAGGTTGTGACAACTATTTTTTCACAATGATGCTGGATGATTCTACAAAATTGTAGTGATGTTTCCCACTTAAATCAAGATTCCAACTTTATTCTCTTCTTTTCATTCATTTTCAATAAATGACAGCTTTTCTATTCTGTTTTCTTTTCCCTATTAGCTTTCTTTTTTCTTTTGTCTATCTTCAAAAGTATATGGTTTCAAGTTTTAGTTATTGGATTTCTTCGTTTTAGGAAAACATGGATTTAAATTCTTTGTAGCCTTAGAGTAATGTACTCTTGTCTATGCACTTAATAATTCAACTAAGAATCAACTTTTTGAAAGCCTATGGAATTACACTCCAGTCGGTAGTGTAAATGCTCTAAGCTCATACGATGCTTTTTATCTCATGAGTTAATAACTAATCTTTTATATTTTTCTTTATACTAAATTTGATCTTCAAAAGGTAGAAACATCATATGACAGATTTTTAACTATTTATTTTGCTTGATAAGTGACTTTTAGTTCAGTCTTTTGTAGGAAATTTAATGTCTAATTGGGGTAAGCTTTCTAGGTGATGGAGGTCATCACCGTTTAATTTTTATTTGTTGTCATTTCCTGTTAACTTAAAAAGTAAGTTGGTTAACAATTTTTCTACAAACCCTAAAAGGGGACAATTGGGAGAAATAGGAACTAAATGACATGAGTGAGTAAAAGAGGATTTTAGTGTGTTTAAATTAAATAACTCTCAAATGAAAATTTTGGAAGCGGAACACAATTGACCTTGACATTATTAGTTTGAAATTATTTTGCAAAGTTCCCCAAAGAATGAGTCAGTATAAGAGGAGACTGGTATATTTTACAAGTTCCATGTTTTTTATTAGTGATTATTGTTGCTTCTGTTTATAGTTCCACTTTCTTGATATGAATGGTGAAGATTGTTTTAATCTATAGAAATTGACTCTCCAAATTCTTCCGCCAAAATATCTACCATATTAACGTCAAATTTCTTCTACCTATAATATTCTAGACGAAATATGCTAAGACTTTAGAAAAATTTGTTTGGCAACCAAATTTCTTACTTATACCTATAATATTCTAGATGAAATAACCGACACTGGAGAAGTTTTTATTCTACAAGAGAAATCATTCTTGATTTACTTTGTGCTCAACTTGCGTATCAATTCCCTAACGAGTAAAACTATTTATACCATGTTAACTTTAAGTTTTCTCCTAATATTACATATCGGGTCTGACTTCAACTTTGAAAGTATTCCTAATATGTTCATAAATTTATGACAATTTTGCTTAGACTGAAGATTTGTGGCTCCATTTAAATGTAACTTTTATGTTCTTTTTTCTTTTAATAATAACTTTGATCTGATGACTTCCATTTATATGTTTGTCTGTGCGAGCACGTGAGAGTTTGGGTGGAGGTTTGGAATTGGGGTATGGGAATGGACACAATTGGCTTGTGAAATAGCCTAATTATGTAAACAGGCATGCAACTTCCCTTAAATGATTAGCCAAAATTAAAAATCCCTGTACAGGAAAAAAACTTATTTTGATGTTACAATAGTTACAATATGTTTGAGTATGATGTGTTTAATAATAGATTACCGAGAGATGGAATTAACTGCTTTTATATTTCAAACATGATACATTAAACTTTTGAGATGTGGAACACTCGTTAGATGTTCATTAACGTGGTCCGTACTTCTTACGTACTTGTAATTATTCACAAAAACATCAAACTTTTAACCTGTTAGATGCACACAGTATTCTTAGTTATGGATTTATTATTAGTTTCTGATGTGATCTTCCCTAAATCTTTTGCAGATGCTGGACTACAATGTGCCTGGAGGTAAGATACGATCCATTTATTTCTTTCAAGAGCACATATGATCGCCAAAACTACTGCTCTCATCATTAACTTTTATAGCATGTTCTTTAAAGCAGCAACTTCTGCTCATAATTGCTTGAATGAATTGCGTTTTTCAGGAAAATTGAACCGCGGCCTGTCTGTTATTGATAGTTACAAGTTGCTAAAAGAAGGAAAAGAGCTAACTGAAGAGGAAGTCTTTCTTGCTAGTGCTCTTGGCTGGTGTATTGAATGGGTATGCCAAAAACAATTTATAACTCTGTATTCTTAGTCGCACATGTTGTTCCTATTTGATGCATTCTTGTAGAAGATTCTCATATTTACGCTCGATGAAACTTGCAGCTACAGGCATACTTTCTTGTCCTCGATGATATTATGGACAATTCGCATACTCGTCGTGGTCAAAAATGTTGGTTCCGAGTCCCCAAGGTTTGTGCAAATTTTTTCTCAACTCTCGGTAATACTCTCCAGAGTGTTGTCCCTGCAAGACAATCATCGTGATGAACTTTATGTTTTAGGTTGGTATGATTGCGGTAAATGATGGAATCATACTTCGTAACCATATTCCAAGAATTCTCAAGAAACACTTCAGAGAAAAGCCTTATTATGTGGAGTTACTGGATTTATTCAATGAGGTAACTGACCAGTGACGACTTCATCCAATCAAATCTCTTGTTTAGATATCCTAACCTGACTTATTGCCGTGCTTTTAGGTTGAGTTCCAGACTGCTTCGGGACAGATGATCGATTTAATAACTACAATTGAAGGAGAAAAAGACCTGTCAAAATACTCATTAGACCTGTAAGTCAAACATCATTTTTGAATTTTTTGAACAATGGCCTAAGCATAAAGAATTATATATGCCCCTGGGTACAGGATCTGTATGAATTGTGTATATTTAGTGCATGATTGGTGCAATGCTGGACACATTGTTCATTTTTAGTGCATGTTTGGTGCGGCATTAGACAGTCGACAGAGAAATTATATGTCTATTAGGCAACGTGCACAAATAGTGCATGTTTAAAGCAACTTTTGTGCTGTATTATATAAGGCCAGATAATATTAACTTCATTTTGTTTATTCTTAATATTCTTCATTATTATCCAATCTTCCCTACTGAACCTGCCATAATGTCTTTATGGGTAGATGTAGATTTTTTTGTACATGCAGCTAGCATTTCCCTCGTGCTCAGGCCTGGAATGTATCATTTAGTTTCCCAGTTTTCTGCATTTTCCCCCTTCTTTAACTTAACAATTCATTTAATCTTTTGCAGTCACCGACGCATTGTGCAGTACAAAACTGCTTATTATTCATTTTACCTCCCGGTAAGGAGCTTTTCTTGATCCATTTCAACAAATTGAAATGAAATTTTTAATTGTTGACTGGTTCTTAATTTGTTCCCTTGATGTACACAGGTGGCTTGCGCGTTGCTTATGGCTAATGAGAACTTGGACCATCATGTAGATGTGAAGAATATACTGATCGACATGGGAATTTATTTCCAAGTACAGGTGAGTTTTTCCATCTCGCATTTATATAGAAGGTATAAATTAAGTTCTACTGTAGACTTAGAAATACATGTAGATTCACAATAAGAAACTTTCAACAAATGCTCCAAATATATATATATATATATATTTAACAGAATAGTCCAATATCTTGGAGCTTTATTTCAATGCAGCCTATTTCTAGTTTCTCGTGGTAACACGGTTTCTTTTTGTATATATCAGGACGACTATTTGGACTGCTTTGGCAACCCTGCAAAGATTGGAAAGGTGAGGTCCTCTAGCCAATATTTTCAGCACTTCCTTAGTCCTTTGCTTTTAGTTCTTACCTCATAATTCTACATTATCAGATTGGGACAGATATTGAAGATTTCAAGTGTTCTTGGCTGGTCGTAAAAGCGTTAGAACTTTGCAATGAAGAGCAAAAGAAAATTTTATTTGTAAGAACAAAATTATACTGTTGAAAACCACCATATTCTTGATTCTCTTCATATCAGATCAAATGAGGTTAATTTCAACTGTATATATTTCAGGAACACTACGGAAAGGATAATCCGGCTGATGTTGCCAAAATCAAGGCTCTCTACAACGATATTAATCTGCAGGGCGCTTTTACTGATTATGAGAGCAAGAGCTATGAGAAACTCACTAGCTCCATCGAAGCTCACCAGAGCAAATCTGTGCAGGCTGTGTTGAAGTCATTTTTGGGCAAGATTTACAAGAGACAAAAGTAAGAGAATGCAGAAGAAAGTTTGGATTGAAGATTTGAAGTGAATGGATTCCTCCTCAATTCTTGATTACTATTTATGTTTTTTTTACTTATTAGTTGGGGAATGAAGAAAATTCCCTTTGAGTGTCTTGTTTTATTTCAGTTAAGAACATGTGAATTAACCTTAAATTTTCCACCTATTGATGTAGAATTATTATGTGGAACGAGCTCTTATAGATGATCATGTTCCCCTTCTTGTATAACTAAATAAATTTCTCTTCTTTCCTTTGAGAACGATGACACTTACTTTCTTTTCATTGAGCCTTCTTTTGGGGTGGATCTAGTCGTCAAAGTTTCGCATTAGCACGAGAATTAGCAGAGGGTAGTCATGTAGGAGAAATTTTCTATTACTTCTCATATTTAGTCAACTTTTTATTTTGTGATATGTATACTTCTCTTGAAATATATTGTCCGTTACTTTGTGAAGTGTTGACAATAAATTGGGAAATTTTCAAAAACTTCTTGGAAATTTTGTTAAAAATCTTTTCACCCATGTGGGGTGCATAGATGCATATCACGTGTATTTCAAATTCAATCTATGTATATTTTAAATCCACATGCCATATATCTATTAACATAGAACATATAGCATAATGGAGTGAGGAAGAATTTGACTAAAAAGGACTGGGTTGAAATTTAGAAATTCGACGTTTAGTGTCTGAATTGAGCGCATAATACCTTCTCAAAAACGAAACGGCGAGGCGATCAAGGCTCATTAACTTTAATTCATGAGTCCCGTCAGTTTTCGACCATTCAAAGTCGTTGAGGCCCTCAAATGTGTGATTTTCTATTTTTCTATTTTCGATTTTTGTTTATAATTTATTATTTTACAGTTTTAACCCTAGAGTTGTCCAGGGCCAGGGCTATCAAAATACCGTTTGAACTTTATTTTCATTATTCATTAATTAATTCAATCCACGAGACTTCTCTCTGGCATGGTGAATTCTAGTTTTATACTTGGGAAAATAGATATACTCTACACATTTTTGTATCTACACCACATTTTTATTAGAATGAAAAACCACAATATTCATTATTTGAAATATTTACGTCCCTAACAATTTTTACAACATTTTTTCTTGAGTTCTTTGTTTAATTATCACCTCATATTCTTAATAATGATGTGTTTAAAAATTTTTGTTTTTGTACTTCAAATCTAGCGATATATATTTCTACTTTATAGATATATTACTTTTGTATTTATTAAAAAAATTTAGAAAGTTGTACCAATGAAAATTTTAAAATCAAAATATTATACGATGCAAGACGTCACAGTTAATGAAAGGTTAAAAATAAAAAATATGACAAATAAGTTAATGGTGCAAATGTAAAAATTTGAAAAAATAAGGAAATTGAATACAATTATATTATGGTATAGTTAGTAAAAAGTGTGATATCAATATAGCCACTTTTTATATTTTTCACAAGGTTTTTTCTTGACTCCTCTCATTGTATTGTATTGCATCATCTATGCATGTCGTATGGATGAGAAGTTTTTTAAAAGAACTTTCACAAAATTTTAAAAGGGATTCCCAGTAAATATACCATTCTTTTACCATAACAACATGATGATACATATCTCCTTCTACATTACATATAATATCAGTCCCGCTATAAAACTTGATTAAGCTCCGGCTAAAGAGCTTGATTAAGCATATGGCAAATATCCAACAAAATAAGCCCCACAGAGAAAATATAGCTGGAGCTTGCCACATACTTGATCAAGCTCCTTAGCCGGAGCTTGATCAAGTTTCTTGGTAAATTTTCATACAAGAGTCCCTTTTTCATCAAGCATGCAATATTTGCAAACTTACTTTTTAAATCTATACCTATACTGTAACACCTCGTGAAATTTCAAATTTCTGTACTGGCATTTTTGGGATAATAATTGAGCCACCTTACGCATAACACTAAAGTATAAGCAATCGGTTAATGAGTTTTGTAATCGGATGGCTAATTATAGCATTCTATAACGGTTTGAGGATATTTTGAGTTGTCTTGACAATGATGATATAAGTGCTTGAATAAGTATCGACTATATCTATACATTAGTAGAAATTGCCAATAGAGTAAATAAGTCTAATCGGGTAACGGATTTAGAGCAAAATAATGCTTAAAGTTGAAATGTGATACTTAATTAATATAGTCCAAAATTTAAAGACTTAATTCTGGAGTACATTAAGTTGATGGGTTATTAAGCAATAAGTGAAAATATCTAAGGAAACTTGTACACTTAGACAATTCCTCACAAGAATCAAATTGGTAGCCACTTGGCATTCTTATTGGCAAGAATCCTCTTGGGCTTCTGATTAGACTTATTCCCATTGGTTACTTATAAATTATCTAGAGACAATTGTAGGCTTTTTCATTGGTGGAATCCAAAGACTTTTAGAAAATAAGAAGGAAAATTCGTTCATAAATTAAGGTAGGCTTAGAACACCATCAAAAAGACTTCTAAAACACATCATTTGTCTTCTAAACAAAGTTTTCTTCATATACATCTAAAATCCCTACTTGGAGAGCTACTTTACTTGAGGAATATAAAAGGATTTGAAGGTACTTTACATCCTCAAATATCTAGCAATCCTTAAAGGAGTAAAGGCAAGGTGAGTAACCAATCATTGGGTTCTGTGTGCATGCATATGTTTTAAAAAGGATGAGCAGTTGTTTTGTGTCATATTATGATAATAAATGGATTTGTTTTCTTGCATATGTAACACTAGTATTGCCCTACCCGTTTTGTATGGAATTGCCTTGAATTGTTCCCACACCATAACCTATCCAATGATCTCGGGGATAAGGAAGAATAGTGTGGTATTTGATTTTAACTGATAATTTTATTTGATTGAAACTTCGATAAGAGTTAACCAGGGTTAATTGTGGATCCACCCATTGTATTGCTATGGCCAAACTTGGCATTGGAAAAGCATTAATGCGCGACAGGTAGTAGATAATTCTAGTGTTCGGGCCCTATATTGCATTCAAAAGAAGTTTATGCATATTTATGTTTCATGAAATTTTAAGGTGAATGAATTCTTTTTGGCCTTATGACAACCTAATGGGGTACAGTGTACTCACTTTGTGTATATTTAATATTTTGTAGATGATTAACTAAAGACTTCATGAAAAGCAAGCTGAGGGGTGAAGGTTATCTCAATATACAAGCAAGGTCATGCCTATAATAGAGGCGGATTTATGGGTTTATTATGAAGATGAGCTAATGTTTTTGATGTACTTAGGGACTACGTATGAATTTGATATCTTTTGTGCCTACACCCTCACCCATTTATATCATGACAAAATTTGGAAAAATGAACCCTTGTTTTTTTATCTAATTCTAATGTATTACCGGCCTAGTAAGAAAGTAAAGATGCTAAAATAAATATATGTAAGGATATGTAACTTTTGCTTAGATTGGAGACCTCATTTTCCATATAGAGTCTCCCCAATCCTTGATCCAGCTAGTTAATTAATAAAATAGTTTTTATATAATTAATTGTATATGTTTTACTCTTCTATTTACTTTAGAAAAGCTTACTTTGGTTTTACTTTTATTTTCCTTTAGACAAGCAAAATCATTCATAGTCATACAATCAATTTAATTTAAGTAGTTCTCACCAAACAAAAAGAATTTAATAAGCCATTCTTTTAGTATAATTCTAAGAAAAGTAGAGACATTTAAAAGAAATATCAAAACGAGTTTCACGAAATTTAAACATTTATTGGAAATTGCATGTTTCGTCCCTTGCTAGCATTTTAACTAGTTTCATCAACAAAAAGCTTCCGCCACCGTACACAAGAAACAACTTAACAATATGGGGAATAATAACGGGGGCATGACATATATTATACTAAAAGGAGAAGTAAATGGTATCTTTTTCCCACCTAATGCTGATTACGGAGTCTAAATATTTTATTTATTTATTTATTTTTTCACTGAAAAAACGAAAACGGAAGGTTTACATATGGCAAAAATTGTCCATTATCTATGAAAAAACTACCTACTTTTTTACTGTGTTCACCACTATTATTGAATAACTAACCACTTTTTGTTGAACTCAACTATATTAGTTCACACCACCTCAAATCTTATCCATTGCCATTTTTATCGAATTATCTTTTTAGTAACGGTTGTCATCTATTTTTTTTTTTTACTTTGATTTTTTTTTAATTGCACAAATCCAAGCCCTTTTTCCCTATTAGAGTAGGTGTCGTTAAATTGTTTTAATTCATATAATATTACATTGGTTATAATTAATTGTGCTCTATCTAGCATTCAGGTTAGCTTAATGTGACGAGTTGAATTAACAGATGTTTATAATTTTAGCTTAGTAATTTATCACCGCTTTACTGCTTCTATTAAATTTAAATGGATGTAATTTGTAGATGGTTTCATTTTCAGCTAAATAGAATTCTTAGGCTTCATCTCTATATAAAAAAGAGACTGCAATTCCAAAATCTTTTTTCCGCCTAAACAAGATTATGGAATCCCCTTTTTATTATTTTTTCATGTGTAACCATCTACTCATTTTATTATGATCCTTTTTTATTTAATTTTTTTCCTTTTTCTTACTATTCAACTGCCAAGTAACTTTATTACTTCCACCCCCTTTTTCACTATGTAACCACCCACTAACTATTTTTATTATCCTTTTTTTTTTATATTCTTTTTTCTTACTGTGTAACCACTCAGTAATTTTATTACCTTTTTTTTTTTAATTCTATTTTTGACTCATTAACCCAATTTCGCTACACACTTACTGAAATTGATCAGCCATTGGCCTTTTTTTATTGGGTCAACTGCTACACATTGTATTAAAATCCTGCCCGTTGGGTTGGTGGCTTGGGCAGGGTGATATGATTGGACCCAGGTTGCAATGGCTGGGTTGAAGACTTGGACAACTTGCGGGGGTTTGGGTGGGTAACTAGGCCCGTGTCCTAACTCGCTAGTTTGCAATTTTGACAAAGTTCTTTTGAAAATTCAAGTCACACAAAGTTTAAACTGGTGTTCTTTTTACACGACCTATAGTGGTGTGTGTGTATTTTTTTTTTTTTTTTGAAACAAAGGAGTTTAGTTAGTGTTCTATATGTTTTGAAATCTATATGATTTCATGTTTTGAAATATATTACATAGTATTTATAGTATTTCCATTGTTCTTACAAAGTTTTTTTTATTTTAATTTGAATTTATAAATTAACAATAAATGAATAAATCACCGGTTAAAACAATGATCCCGAGTTAAACTAGTCATCTAGTGACCGGTGTATTTAAAATTCATAAATTAACAATAACTCGCAAGTTAAACCGATAATTTACGTTATACTTTATCACTAAAATTCGACCGTGCAACGCACGGGTGAAAAATTAGTACCAATTAAATTAAAGAGTTGTAGCAAATTATGTGTATAATAATAATTGCCACAAATTTTCATAAACCCAACAACTAGTATTTATATTACGTCATAATAACTAACTCATATATTGCCAATTATATTAACTTGGGTCACATGCCAAATGGTCCAATCTCAGGCCAAAAAAATATCTATAATTGGCGCCGCCCCTCTCTATTTATGTGTCAACATCGATAACCATAATGGTGGATTAGATGTTAAATTATGACTTCTTATATTTACTAAATCTTTTAAAGGTATATTTATGTATGAGATGAAAAATTTGTTATGTTATTTTTGCTCTTCCATCATCTAATCTAAAGATAAGCTTTGGTTGGTAATCTTTGTATTAGTTATGGCATAACTAAAAACAAATGAAAACAAATAGTTGACTTGTAATAAAATTTGAACTTCTTTTTCATACAAAAAAATATACCAAAAATGTGATTTGCAATCCAAGAATAGTTGATGGAAACTTCTTGGTACAATAGTGCTGCATTCAAAGTGATAAGTTGTCATGTTTGACTTAGACCCCGTCTTGTATGCTCATTTACCACAAGATATTTAAATTTTTTTTATAGTGATCAAAATAAAAACTTATTAACTTTGCAGTTTAAAAGGAAAACTACGAGGACTCCGTGTTAGGATTAACTTCTAACTTCTAATTTCTTAGTTCAATTGATATGTTATTCAGAGTCATGGTCACGCTACTCATCTATCTTTTTAATTTTTATTTAACTTCTATGCGATATAACGCCTTTTTTCATAAGTCTCTTATAGAAATCAAAATAAAAAGTATATTGACTCATAAAGTGTTTTATTCAATGACATTCTTCTAAGGTGATACTAGTTTCTTTGTGTTTCTCACATAAATTCTATATCGTGTCTCCATCAATTCTTTCTTCCATTCTCGATAATAATTGATATCCCTTTGTCCCTATACCTTTCTTCTAAAAAATTTCCTTGATATTTTGCCTTGACATCTGGGTTTGGCAATTAATCAATTTTAGTACAAATGGATCCACAAACAAGTCATTAAAATTTGAAGTGTAAATACGCAGTTATATACAAGATTTAATTTCTTAAGAAAAGTGCCCTACGAGTATTAAAAACCTATCCTCAATTTGTTCAAGCAACTTATTAGTTATTAAAAAGGACATCTTTTTTTCTTCGAAAAATAAAAAAATAAAAAATGACACCTTTTGGTATTATGTTTGTAGATATCTCAATAAATTTCTTTAAAAAAAATTATTTTATTTTTGTAAAGCAATCTTTAAAATTTTTTTATTATTAGTTAACAAAAAGAAAAGTGACAATTATTAAGATTTCATTTCAATTTTCTTTTCTTGGCACAAAAGAAGCCTGAAGCTCCAAAGTAAATTGCCCAAGAATAGTGGTCCCTCGGCCAGAAACAAGAAATACATTTGAAGAAGAAATCATCTAAGGATTTCCCAAGTTCATAGGTAAATGCAATTTTCTGATATTAATATGTGTACACATAACATTAGATTATTGGAATGACCTGATTTAGTGATTTGTTTCCCTTTAATTACTTCTTTTCTAGGTTAATGTGCATATGAGTTGAGGAATTTGAACAATTTGTAGTTATAAAGGCATCTCATCACTATTGTTTTCAGGTCTAATTTTTGCTTTTGGTTAAATTCTTTATTTGTAAATGTGTAGTAATTGAATGGAAAAAAATTATTGTCTCAAGAATTTTGTCTCTGTTAATATCGCCAGTAGCTATCATTGAGAAGCAGTTCAGTTGAAGAGATATAATTATGTTAGATATAATTATTTTTTGTGGATTAAATTTTTTTTATATAATTGTTATTTTAGTGTGATAAATTTAGGGAAATTTTGTTATTTTGATATGAAAGGAATATGAGGAATTAAAAATTTAATGCTTTACTTGAACTAAACTTGAGAAAACAGAAAAATCAAAAACTTTATATTTTTCTTTTTCTTGACTCTTGAAAGAAGTAGACGACAAAGAGAACTAAACTTCGTATTTTCTTCGATATCTAATAATGATATCAAACCAACAAATAAGATGATAAATGTTATATATAAGAAAGTATTTTAAATTTTGTAATATGTTCTAATGCATTTGTTACTTTGATAATGAAATATATGTCCGTGCAACGTATAAGAGTGCAACTAGTTAGAACTATATGATAACAACCCCAAATATAATGTACTCAAAGTACCACAAATTTGAAAAACATAAGATTTAGATCGATCTTCTTTCATTAATTCATTGAATTTTTTG
>CAVNYN010248590.1:0-20081 GCA_963692815.1 Nyctanthes arbor-tristis
AATTTTGAGTTCAATAGCAACCCCTTTGATCCATTTTCTAGTTCTAATTTTAGGTGTGCTTGCATGAGCTCCAAGGCTACCTGTCTTCTGCAGAGATATTCACCTGGGGTGATGATGGAGCTGAAAGGGATAACAACCAGAAGTGTGGGAACTAAGGTTTCTAATTGGCATTCACCCATGACCCAGGGAGATTATGAAGCCAAAGCAGAAGTAGGTAAGAACCAGAAGTGTGAAACAAAGTTCTAGGCTTAACAAAGCGCATACTATAATCACTCAGCTGGAGGTGCCTTTATATAGAATAGCAAGATGCTTAGCTATTAATAATATCAGGTTGTGAAAGTGTGATTAGTTATTGAATAAAGCCAGCCACAGCCAGACAAGATCCACCGGAAGAATCATATCCTGAATTGTTTATTCCAAACAAGGACGTCAGTGAGAGATAATGGGGGGATACTTTGGTACTCCAATTGTGTGTACCCCACTTTGGCCTGTTGTGGCAAATATTTTCAGCTTATAACTCATAGGTTTAAAAGTTGAAAATGCAACCACTTCAATCAACTTTTGGATAGCTGATCTTCAGCACAATTTTTAAGTGCAATTGTTTGGGCTCTGGTGCTACTACGCACCTGTAGGCCATATGGCTCCAGGAATTATATGACCTTTATGTGATGCTCACAAGTAACTCTTATTTCACTTTGAGGCAAGCCAGCCAGCCAAGAGACAAAAGTCAACATTCCACTACTTCTGTGCTACCTTTGCTTTGTGAACTTGACCATGCAGTTGATTACATACAGGAAGACCATCTTTGAGTGCTATGCCTTCAAGGAGATATACAAGCCCTAATATTGTAATTGAAGAATTTGCATAGAAATTTGGTTAGCCTAATATCTACAAACCCTAATATTAGAATCAATGAAGCCATACTTTGTATTGTACAGTCCATCTTGCAACCAGTAGTGTTAGTTTATATGTACCATGTATGATATCATAGGCCATATATTTCTATGTTGAATAGCCTATACCAGCTGTTACGAGGAAAATAATTGAAATTGAAGGATACACCCCACTCAGAACTCCGATTCAAAACTGAGTTGAACCAAAAAACTTCCAGCTCGGGCCACAACAACTTCCTCCACAAGACAGAATCAACGACGGTGGTAAGGCCTAAAATACAAAATCAAAATACTTAAGCTAATTTAACCAAATGACAGGAAAAAAAAAATATATATATATTCTATTTGGATCACAAACCTACACAGAGTAAACCAGTTATGATGGAGGACTTTAGTGCCTTCCACAAGGAAATTGATCTAGACTGCAGTTAATTAAAACAAGCATTCATAAGGCGTCACAGATCACAAAAACCAATGAAATATCAGGCTATAAAATACACGCTACCAGAACAACAGTAGAGAAGACGTAACACATTCCTGAAGAAGCTGCTCAACTCAAGAACACCATACTCTTTTTACATTTGCCAACCAGTAATTCATGTTCCCAAGTTCCACGGAAGGGGAGCCAAAATTTTTCATTAGCAACATGGATATAAGGAAATCAGTTTCTTATATTCATTATATTTTGCAGCTCCCAGAAATGATATATTATGATGCATCTAAGTATGAGAAACATAAAGTCAAAAACATGTCAGATTATATGCATTAGCTGGCCAGGTTTCCCCTTTCTTTTTCTAAATGGAAAATGGAAAAAATAATCAAATTAAGCATAAAGCACACCTTAATAAATTAGATAAGAAAGAGAAAAAAATGCTGTCATTACAATGTTCACTAGTCCAGGTTAGAATCAGTCACCTAAAAGCTAAGGAGACATGGAAGTCTCTGCAGAAACCAGAAATTCAAAGCATACCGAAATACAGCAAATTATATCCAGAATATATGCAGATTATATGCAGCTTATGCAGCAGATTATAGAGAAATGACAAGGCACCGTATGGCACCATTATGGTGTCATACGCCCATGTGGCGTGCATGTGTTTAGATACATGTGGGTTCGCCATGTAGTGTGGATCTATGCACGCCATACGTATGGCGCCTTATCATTTCTCGAAGATTATATGCATTGTACAGCTTTGTTATTTTATTATTTTCTCAGTTAAGATATATTAGCTGTAATTCTGTATATAATAATTTAGGGGGCTAAATATACAAGCTTGTATATTAGCTTGTATTATAGATATACAAGGAGAAATCTCCAATAAGAGAAATACACTTTTCTGCTAAAAGTTTCTAAGATTATCAAAAGATTCAAAACAAAGCTCAGATGTTCAAGAGCAATAGAATGTTAGGGAAACAACAGAAGATAAACCAACGAATTCCTTTGCTTCAAGCGTAGCTGGTGGTAACAAAAACCAACAGAAGAATAATGGCATAAGTAAAATTACATTCCGTAGTGCGAACTGGTGGCTATAGAACATACCAGCAATAGCTCCACACCAAGAGGAGAAACAAGGAGTAGGATGTCACATCTGAAGGTGATTGTAGCAAAAATCTAATCATTAGAAACAAAGGAAGACTTTAGTTATCAGAAAGAGATGCACACGCATAAATTTTGCTAATGCGCAATAAGATGATTATTCTCCCAGTCTTTCTTGAAAGTATCTCAAACACATAAGATGCAATGACAGAAAAACAAATTTAAGAGTTCAACAGAATGCTTAACAAGCAAAACGTAGACCACATTAGCATTTTATTTCTATTTATGGAAATGGGTAGTGGAGATTTATATACTTCATGTGGATCCCAGGAAATATAACCCAATCACAACAAAATCATGCAATTTTCTTCCTTCATTTCTTTTAGATTCCTCAAAACCAAAATATACCAAATTATGTAGCTATAAAACTATATATAATAAACAGATAAAAAGCTAGTTTAGCCACGTAATAGATAATGGCAGTGATCTAAATTTCACAGCGAATAAGACATACCAAACATTTAATTGCCAAATAAAAGCTCCCCTTTAACCAGTACCCATATGCCAAGTTCACTACAAAAAAGAGAAATAAAGGGAAAATGATAAACAGATAACATAGTATCTTAAAAGAGAGATGAAGCAATGTCTAAGTTATGCTTTAATATCAAATGAAAATTGTCAAGTCAGAGAGGAGCAGCTTAAACTTAGGATCACAGAAAAAGAGACACGAAAGCAAATGTAAAATGGGTCATGCATCCAAGCACAACAATCCAAACATTGGATCAGCCAGCAGAGACATATAATGGAAGGTAATATTAACAACACCCAGATTTGAAAAATACAATAACTTTTCCAAATCAGTCATCTCACACGAATTATTTCCGAATCTGATACAACAGTTTCTGGATACTGAACATATAATGGGCTTTTTGTGGATACTCAACATATAATGGGCTTTCTCATTGGTCACTGCATTATAATTCATCCAATTTCAATTTCTTGTTAGCTTCTATCCCCGACTTACCAAACTGAAATAGTTCCCTTGAAGCGGAAATTTTTGTCCTGGCCCACGAATAATAGGGGCAAACATTTAGTGGAGAAAAAGGATAAAGAAACTATGTTGCTAATTTTACCTGGTAATGAGAAACGATAATGCAGCGACAAGAGAGGCATGGTCTTAGGGTGATGTGAAGGAGAGAGATAGAGAGAAGATTATTATTTTAATTGAAAATGAATGTAAAAAGGTGTATCAAAAAGAGAGAAGGAAAAGTGAAAAAGTGGAGAGAGATAGAAAGAAATTCAAAAATAATGATAAAATAGTAGTGGAGAAGGTAGAGATGGAGGTGGATTTTGAACCTGGCATGGGACATGATGAAGAAAAAGTGAGGAAAAAATGGGGTAAAAAAAAAAGTGATTAAAAGAAAAAGAAAATCGAAAAAACAAAAAAAGGGGAAACATGCGGGGCCTATCAACTTTCTTTGTGTCTATCTCTTTCTTAAACGGACCATACCAAAGACCATGGCATTGGAGATGCTCTCAACAGTATCAAGATGTCAATGTCTAGTGTAAAAATCTATCTACCAGCAAAATAGGAATCAATAAATTCAATACTAAATCTAAACCCGGTGCATTGACTATACCAAAGCCAAACGCTAGAATGTTAGGAAGTGGACGAGTACAGTAGAACAGCATGTGAAATTGAATAGCAATCAATATCACAAAGAAGGCTTCAACTTGAGAGCCGAACTTCTGCCTGATCTGCTCAAATGAAGAATAACTTTATATCATTAACTACAAAATGTATTGCCAACATAAGGACAATGGAGTATAGAATAATTAATGGCAATAATCAGGTGATTCAACAAAACTTGAATGTGAAAGCGAAAAAGGAATAACTAGCAGCAAATGCAAAGGCTCTCCTTCAAAAAGAGTAGAGACAGATATTCAAGTAAGTTTGAACATGAAAGCAAAAGTGATAGAAGAATAAGTAACAGATAGAACATGCAAGCAACGTACACACTCCAAAAGGAGTAGACAGAATAATTTTGAATGAGTATTGAGGTGCGCTAGAATACCGAGATAAATATAAGCTATTGAACAATAACATTTACTTTCCGCAACTTCATATGTAGTTGATAGATTTACTCTCTTATACAAAGCCTAATGTGGTTCATCTAGTTGGATGAACATCATTATTTTGCCGTATGGTCAAGGATTCAAGTATTCAACTGCCAAGAGTCAACTTCAAAGTCCAGGGATTGGGTCCTTTCTCCCTCTGGCTTGTTACCCATCATAACAAACTTGACATTTAACTGGGGGAGGGACAAAGGGAGGGAGAGAGAGGGAGAGAGAATTTCAGCAATTGAGAATCATGAGATAGAATTTTTGTCATTGAGAATAAACAAATGGAAATGATCTTGCCGGGAATTATGGCCTTGAAATTGGTCATGGCATTTTTCTCATAAGTCGGTCAATGAGCATAATTATTCTGCTTCATCCTATGTATATCTTTCACATATAGTCCGAAAATACTAAATATCATGGGAACATTTAAAGGTTGTCTTACATGCGTAAATGATACCAGCTATCATTGATGTAAAAATAAAAAATAAATAAAAAAATAAAAACTCAGGACTCAGGAGCAAATAAGACCTATAATCCAAAGACTGGACAATATTGAGGAAAAAAGGGGAAAACGGAGAGAGAATTTAAGACAGCCATCTTACACAAAAGAGGAAAAGAAAAATCCACTTTAGGAGATCATAAGCATATTTTATGTCAGTAACACACAATTCCATGATTATTCCACGAAATTGTGGGAAGCAAAAGTGAAAAAGTATAATGAAAAAGAAGACGACAGGTCAAGTTTATACCTGAATGCGGAAAAAACGCAATGTAGACAAGATGATGCAACCCAACACCAAATGAACTGAACCAAAAAAGGGGGTAGTCAATTAAATTATTAAAATCTTGGGTACATCAGCAACCTGAAAGTAATGTAACAGATAAAAAGAGATACGAACTGTAGGTATGAGCAAGCTACTTAACCACACATGGAACATATCAGGTATTTCAATGATTAATATCGCATGTAAAGAATTCTACAATTAAAGGAAGAGGCAACTAGTTTACCCTAGGGATTGAAAAATTAAATGTGGGAACTAAATAATTTCACAAAATGGGAAAATAAAGCATATATCATGTGTAATCCTTGTTCATTCTACCAAGAACCAGAAACTAACTGTTGTTCTAACAATAAAATAAGCGGAGGGAGAAAATAGTATCCAGAGATACATTTATAATAAACACAGTCCATTCACTTCAGAATTGAAACAATTCAGTATCCAATACTACATTTCCAACTACGTCTTTGCTCGATGACAACATGATCAACTCATAACTGTGCAAACCAGTTTCAATTATCCCATTTAACCACATCAATCAGTTCTTAGTTAATCAAAATACTCAGTTTTTTTCCTCATTAACCCGGGGCATGTTTCTTTAAACGGTTCTATGGGATCTGTAATTCATTTCCATATGGAACTATGTCTATAACTAGTTAAAGATGCAGCAAAGATTTCTTACCATGAACTTCACGCTTTTTGTCACCCAATTTTATCACGATTACATACATCACCTCAAAGAGGCTATTTCTTATAGTAAATCCTTTACCAACAACACTCATTGCATAAAGTGCATAACTTTTACTTCCTTTGGGTAACCAAGTTGACATACAAGAGTACAAATTACAGCTCATTACAAAAGCATATAAGATAACATTTTTTCACCGAACTCAAAACAATAAAGTAGTACTGAAAATATAAGAATGCTTAGAAACAATGAAGTTACCTGCATAAAGACTGTATATCTTTGGCAACTGGAGGAAACTAGCTGTAAGTGCAAATGGAAATGCCAAAACTGAAACAAGCAAGGCACCTGCATAAAAGGTATGGGACTGGTTAAACGACAATTGCAAATGCAGATCTGGAGATTCAAGAAACAAGAAGATAGTCTACAAGTTATCGTTCCCAGTATCAGTATAATGTCAGCCACGTCAACAATTACAAACAGATCAAATAACATTAATTTCAAACAGACATTGTGGAAGTCATTCTAATAGGCAAAGTTTGGTAATGCTAACAGCAAATGACTTTCTTTAACCTGGTGTGTGAAAAAGTTTCTCCAAAGCTTCTTATCTTAAAAGAAAAAGAATTTTTGATTGACTTGAATAATAATGTGAGTTGATGACAAGGAAGACTCTTGGTTAACAGATATGATTCTAATATGAGAATAAAACTAGTATACCGCTATGTGGTGAAATCCGACCATAAGATTGGAATGGAGAAGGAAGAATTGGAGTGGAGAAGGAGGACGAGGAGGAGAAGGAAGAAGATGAAGCGGAGACTGGCAGACAGCCATTTGTTCCTTTTTGTATTTGTAGGGGAGAAAACCTCCCTTACAGTCAGTGATAAAAGTATGCAATCTAGGACCAAAAAAGATCCTTCAGTAGCTATGATGACTCTGTTCCTTACATCACTGGCTACATTACAGTTACAAAGGTACTGATTTGTTTCTCAAAGTTCATCTGAAATAATGCTTAATTTGTCATTTTCATATGCTGTTTCTCTTTTCCAGCCACAAGAAACAGCTAGACATCATCCAAATTCTTTCGTTCTTCAGCCATTGATCCACTCATTCCTGTTGCCTATAATATAGAGTCCCCTGATCTTCAATTTTGTGTTTACTGTACCTTTGACTCCCAAAACCCAAACAGAGCCTCTTCTTACCTAAAGCAAAATAATTCCATAAAAACGGTGGATGATTCTCGTTTTTTTTCCTCATTATAATTTTACTTACATCTGATTTGACATTCACTCACTTACAACCACATATTTCAGACACTCATTAAGTGGTGTTTGATTCTCATTATTTGTCCAATTTTGAAAAATTATAATGAGGAGAGAGGTAGAATGAGTATTAGAAATGTAAAAAGGTTTGAAATGTGTGGTTGTAATTGAGTAGTCGTCAAGTGGTAGGTAGAAATTTTAATTTCTAAAGAGTTGGTGTTTATAATGAGTTTCAAACAATGCATAAATCTCCACCACTCATTCACCTCGTTATGATTTCCCCATTAAAATTTAAAACTATAATGAGAACCAAACACTCCGTAAGGTTATGCATCTCGAATTCTTATAGGTTTACTATTTTGCTTCCTCACTAGACTAAACATAAATGTTAACTAAGTATCAAAAACCAAAGCCTTAATCCAACATAAACTTCAGGTCAGAGCCCAGAAGGTTTGTTCTTCAATTCAAGCAATGATAGTCTGACACAGGAAACTTCTTCCTCTTACTGAAAGCTTATGGTGCCACTTAGTTTATGCTATCCAAAAGATGATCTTGTCCTCTCATTGAAAACTATTTGTTCTTGAGAAGAAAATGTACACTGAGAGAGAACAATGCTGACTTTGGATATCCTTGTGCTGCCTACCATCTCATACTAGAATAACTTCTAAAATAAACGCAAGGCCAGATGATTCACTGGAAGACTTATCAGTAATAGTGGTACAAAAAATAAGCTAACTAAGCTGCTGAAAGTTTAGACGACCTTAACCATGTAAGGAGTCCTAAGAAAACAGATAAAGTTGCATGTGCTGCTGTCTAGTAGTGCATGAGTCTCTTTCAAAAAAAAAATAATAATAATAAGTAGTGCGTGAGTCAAATGTTAAGGCTGCTTGATAGTGCACGAGCTTTCTTCCCTTGGAATATGAAGATATATTCGTAGTTAAAATGGGGAATGCATCACCAATTGCTGACACAGGGACACTGATGGGAAGCTATCATCATTGATAACATGTAGCCAACTTAAGTCAATGAAGAGGAAAAACTTTCGGATCAACCCCATCAATGAGTTCTACAGCCTGTGGTCCGGAAAAGAGTTTATGCTGTACAATGTACATATCACTTGAGCATACTGCCTTATGTCAACTGGCTAAAATAGTAACAGACAACTTCTATACCTTTTAAAACATTTCATTCTATGAGCACAATTTAACCAATCAAATAATTTCCTCTTGACAGGTAATCATGGAGGACAGACCAGATCTGAAGGAGCAAAGATGTACTACTGCCAATCTGAGCAAAAGACTTGAAGCGTAGGACAAAATAACTGGACATCACATACCAATAAATGTACGGGGAACCACTCCTGGAAATTCCAAATGATCGTACTGATATCGCCAAGGAAAAAGAAAAAAAATCAGAGAAAGTTAAACCAGAAACACAGGAAAATTAAGGGAAAAAAGAATTTAACCCAGAGAAACAAATCACACAAATGCCAGACAAGAAAGTAGTGATTACCTTCTCCATATGATGCCGATGAAATAAAATATCATGCATGGCCTGACCAAGACAGAAAATTATGTCTTTTAGCTTTTAAAAGTTCTTATCAAAACCCGGAAATTTTTTCTTTCCAAACAATTCAAGAACATATTCACTTAGACCATAAATATTTACACGGGTTGATTTTGTACCTGAATATTGAAGCTTTCTTCAACCTTTGTGTAAGGCACCATGAAAACATAGAAGGCAGCGACTGATCCCAATAACAAATCATAACCTTTATAGCAGACCATTTTCAAACTCATTGATAAAGCTTCTATCAGGTCCCATACACACACAAAACCACACATCAAAATCAAATTAAACTGAAAAAGAATGTTATTATACCGTAAAACTGCATGAAATTCAAAGACTTGGGAGCCATTTTCTGCTCTATGGGTAAGCTGACCGTAATTGAAGACTGCCCCCGGGGGGGGGGGGGAGCATATTTCGAGGACAAAAGAGAAAATTTCTTCCCTCCCCCGACTTTTTCAGAGTTGCCCGTTATTTACCCCAAAAAAAATATATTTGGTATTTGAATATCTTAAGTTTAATAATCGTTAATTCGTTACAAAGAAAAATTTTAAATCATTTATTTTTATTTTTTTGGTTCAATTTAAGAAGGCAAATAAATTTATATTGGGTTAATTTCACAAATCTTACTCAATTTTTAAGTTAAGAATCGATTGAGTCACTAACCTTTTATTTCAACTTCTTGAGTCCCCAACATTTCATAAATTTGCACGATATGTCTTTTTTGTCGGAGTTCATCTATATAGGGTGAACCCCCCATTTTAGCTGCCGAAAACTGTAGCAAGAATTCTGCCATAAATGACAGCAATCTGCCGCCATTTCTGAAAACATAGGGGGAGTCTTCTCACAGTTTGCACAAGTACTGCTAGAAATGACAGCATTAACTGTCGTTTTCTGACAGCACAAATGGCAGGTACTGCAGAAAATGGCAACAACTTTGTTGTCCTTTCCGGTAGCCATTCTTTTGAGGGGAAAAAGAATAGTGAGTAGGGGATGAGGTGGGTGTTTTCTTTTTCTTTAGAATTTTTTTTATTTTTAATATTTTTAAATCTTTTATTTTTAAAATTAAAAAGTTAAAGAGTATAATGATAATTTTATTAAAAAGTTAAGGGCAATATTGATGGAATCTATTAAAAAGGACTTATTGTGTAAATTTATTAAAGGTTGGGAACCCAGGAGGTCGAAAAAAATTTGAGGAACCAGTCAAATCTTAGCTCAAACGTGAAGGACGATTTGTGAAATTAACCCTTTACATTTCATCCATTTCAAACATGTGTTATTTAAAAGTAATTTCGACAATTAATCAAAATATATGGCTCTTTTTGTTAGCTTTGTACACAATTGCTAGTCATCATATTCCTTACATTTGACTTTCATTACTTAAACATTTTTAAGAAATTTTTATTTTATTAATAAAAAAAAGATGACTTAAAAAACTCAAATATAAATCATCATTTACGTAGGATTTGTCACAATGAAGTTTTCCACATTTCTGGAATTCCAAAAAAAGTTTTCCACAATCGTGTCTCAAGCTGTTGAAACAACATTTTAAGATTTTGTGGTAATGGTATAAAAATGGTATATAAGAATATTGTTTGATTATATAAACACTTCTAGCCAAGATGACGGAAGTGCAAAGTTTGGGGACCAATTAGTGAATATAAACAATATATTCCGCTCGTCTACCGCCGGCAGCAGATTTTGTGCTAATGCCACCGCAAATGGCGGCGACACAAAGTGCTCATGTTCTCCGGCTGGTGATTTCCTGTAGGAAAATCACGGCTCAAGTCACAAATCCTAGCACGAACTCTATCGTAGCCATGGCTACATCCACCGAACAAGAGTTTGCCGCGCAGTACAGAGCCAAGCTCAACCGTGTCCCACGAACGCACAACTTTTGGGACTCGAAAACCGCTTCGAGGGTTGGGGAGAAGATCGCGTATCTCCTCAGAGAAATTGGGGTCTCGAGTCTTCGGATTGATGTGCAAGAAGAGCTTTCTCGACCCATCCATCATCGAAAGATGGTAGGCCCATTAATGGAATCCGTTAAGCGATCCGGTATCTCCATTGCAGGCTCCGAGGATGTACCATTTCTGGGTTGATATTATAATCCCTGCACAATTTTCCCGTCGGTCGATTATTGAGGTCTCTCTCTCTCTCTCTCTTTCTATATATATATATATATATATATATATATACACATTTGGTGTCTGAAATAATATCTTTTTAGCACATGAATTAAAAGAAGAGAATTCATCAATAAATAAATAAATAAAGAAAGAAAGAAGAGCAAGCAATACCTAACCAGTCAAAAGTTTCTGCTCTTGCTGGAATATAACGCTCGTGTATATATTTATATGTGGAATTTTGATCATGTTGATCTTCACAAGCCCGGCATTTATTTCAATATGTTGAAGAAATGAGTTGAGGGTAAAGATATAGAAACAGTTTTGCCACCGCAAGAAATTGAGCAAGACTTCATGAAATCTGGCCCCTGTTATTTGTTAATCAAAAGTTATGGCTTTTTAGTTGCGCTGTACAAGAGGCAGCTAATATACAATTGCTAAAAGAAACCTCTTTGGCATGAAAACACATAGGAAGCTAAAAGAGTAAGCTCACCTGGTGCAGTTTCTAAAAGAAACCTCTTTGGCATGAGAGCATCTAAGAAGCTAACGCTTAAAAGAATAGCTCACCTGGTGCATCAAAAGTTGAAATTACACATTTGGCAATCAATGCAAGAGAAGCTGAAGATGATTCATGATAGGTGCCAACTTAAGTTTTGCTTAACCAGGCTAAGAAGCTTAGGCGTAGCCACCAACTTTTGAAGTGCTTGGTATTGGGCCAAAAGCATTTATGGGAGCATGAGAGGAAAATCTGTTTCAAGCAACAGAGATTTAGGTATCGAGCAGAATTCTCATCCTAAAGTCTGATATTTTGCCTTTCTTAGATAAGTGATACGACCCAGTTTGATTTAAAAGTAGGCCGTAAATTGGGTCAACTCGGTGCCTAAGCTGTGTCAAATGTGCCATCATGACCTTCTGAACTTGCTGAGGTTTATTTTTCGACGTGCTATCGGTTGCCGTCTTCCTAATGGGCGTATATGAAATGTTATTCAGTAAAAAGATAAATATATTAGGATAGTATCTCCAAGATAGATGGGCCTTTTATACTCTCTATACAAGGTCACTCTGTCATGAATCATGACAACTGAGAAAAGTTATTGCAGCCTTTTCTTTTTCTTGTTATTTCTTACTGTCTATATTTATGTTGAAAGATTAGGGAATTGTATTGAAGAGCGTACCATTCTTGGATTTCATCCGAAAGCTATTCGATGATTGACGTCCAAGAACATGACAGAGATAGTGCATAATGCTTTCAGGGAATGACAAAGTATCTGGAGAAGTTCTCAATTGTTTGGAACATTTATATTGAGAATATCTATTGATTTCTATCCAGGGCCGGCCCTGAGATTATAGGGGCTCTAATCGAAATTTTAAACGGGGCAAGTTATCCTAGGCTAAGTAGTATGGTTTTAACAAGCTAAACTTTGAACTATTACTTTTTATGCTTAAAAACTTGGTAAAATAGATAGATATTTTAAAAAATATTCAAAAGAATTTTATTTTAGTAAGTCATATACGTTAAACTTTCAAATACATTTTATCATTTAAAAAGAACTTATTCGAAGATTCTGATAACTAAAGTGCTAACTTGGCCCTTTTTATATAAAATATAAAATAGCATTCATTATTTGAAAATTAATAAATTTTAAAAATCCAAATGGAATTAGTATCTATTATTATTAAATAAAAATACTAAAAGATTAGATTGGTAGTTTGAAAAAATAAATAAATCTAATGTGTTGGTAAGAGGATTCCAACCGTTAATCTTTAGTAGGGGTAAATTTTAAAATTTATAACTTTATCACTAGACTAACTAACAACTTAAGTTTATCATGCATATAGGTTATCTTTATTCTATTATTTAAACATATGTTCAGAAAAAAACCCGATTTTTTACTTTTTAGTGTTTCGGGATGGAGCCGTAAGTGACCATTCGCTTAGGGTCAGGGTTGGCCCTCTTTCTATTTGTTAAATGTTTGGCAGATATTGAGATTGCAATCTTCAGATGTCCATAAATATGTCAGCCCAATACAATATTAGATATGGGAGGCATCGTCTTAGTATATAAGATATGAAATGCAGGGGACAATAGGAACTCACTATTATCCACGTAAGACCCACTCAATCCGCAAACTAGGGAGTACTTGGGAAATATGAATTCTGTTATTTTGCAGCAAGCAAACAATTATGTGTATCCACAATTGAGTTTTCCTTTCTTTACCAGTGCATTCAGTTTTGTAAATTCAGCCCCTCCTATCTCTAATATTCTTGATCAAGTAAGAAGTTTCTCCTGTGCTATCACTCTCAATATACTCTAGTCATTCAAGCTATTGTTTCTATAACAAATCAGAGTCATAACTCACAACTAAAGGGACTCTAGATATGCTTCATGCGCTAATATGTACATGACCGTTTCCATTTCAGTTATTTGATCACTCTTGAAGTTTAAAGTTATCTTAGTCTTGAATATCATGGGTTTTCTACTTGTACATTGAATTTGTTTGTAAAATTGTACACAAATGCTCGTGGTCGTGTGATGGCTATTGATTGAAAGTGATGTGTGGGAAAATGAGATGATGAGTGTCCAATGTGTAATAGTTTGTGTGAACGTGTAACTGTAGCATTACTCAAATATCATTCGATACAAAACATAATGGACATGTGCTACCTAACTAAAAAACTAGCTTACTGAGCATGGGGCCTCTTATTTCGCTTTTCCATGTCATTTTTCTTTGATGCTGCTTAATTACTGTTTTTACATTGTATAGCGCTGACTTTATATTCCAGTGTTAAACAGGAGGAATAGGGGGAAGATTGGTAACAGCAGAGCAGCAAGAAGTCACAGTTTTATCCCTTTTTTTTGGTTCAAATAGAATTATTCTTTTTTTGTTTAACATTGCTCGATCCCTAACCCAAGTTTTGAAATCACTTGACTAGGATTTAGGAGAAGAGTTTTTACGCTTCACTGGCCTTCTGTAAATCTTAAGCTTACGTTATCTCAATACCAGCTGATATAGCTTTAACCTTTTTTTTCATCATTCCGTTCCTCCTAATATGAGGATTTTGCCTGTTAACGTTGAGAAGCTTCAATCAGGGTGTCACCCATAGTATATTAAAGTTACAAAAATCTCCTGTAGTTGTCCTTTTGAAATTAGTAAGGTATGAATTTGTTATAGAGACCATCGTATGAAGCCATCATGTGTGGACTTTGCTTGTTATAACTATGTCGTCTCCATAGTGAAGACCACGGGGTCTGTCTAATAGGACTGATTGCTCCAACAATTGCTTCATTCATCTCATTCTGGGGTTTGAGTAATTTTTGCCATCATTGGTCACCAATAATTAAAACGTTGAGAGTTTCAAGGTTAAATCAGCATTTCATTTGTCACATATGCATTTGCGGTAATAAGAAACTCCCTTCGTCCTGTGAAAATCGTCTCATAATAATTTTCATATAGATTAAGAAAGTTCAACTAATGTTTTTAGAAAAGTGGAATTTATGAACATTTTTTTTAATATGTCCATTCATTTAAATGTTACTCAATTTTACTAGTTTTTATTTGTTGACATCAATGCACATTAAATAGAGGTACATAAGAAAATTTAAAAATTAAGTAATAAAAGTGTATTATAATTTGAGACAACTAAAAAAAATTGAGACTATTTTCACGAGACGGAGGGAGGGGGAGGGAGTATAATATTACAACGAAAACACCAAAAGATAGAAAGCCACTTTCCAAAGTTAAATATTCAAGAAGAATCTTTATCTGTTAAAAGAAATTTCATTCAAAATGGAAAATAGTTACAACCTGCTGTTAAAACAACTCGTGAAGGAGGAAAAGCAGAATGTGGAAAACCGAATACTAACTACATCTAACCATACAGCCACTCTAATATTTACACGTGGATCCCTTAAAATTGGAGATTGGTAAGGAGCAAACAGTCCCAAATTGGACAAGAGACGAATAAAGTGAAGTGAAGATAACGGCTTTGTAAACAAGTCGGCCAGCTAAAGTGTGGTGGAAATATGTTGTGGTGAAAGAAATTCTTCCTTAAATTTATCACGCACCAAGTGACAATCGATATTAAGATGTTTGATGCGATCATAAAAGACCGGATTTCCAACAATATGTAAGGCAGATGGTATCACAGTCACCAAGCTCTTATACCATCACCAAGAATCTTTATTTGGTAAAAGAAATTTCATTCAAAATGGAAGATAGTTACAATCTATTGTTAATACAACTCGTGAAGGAAGAAAAGAAGAATCTGGAAAACTGAATACTAACTACATTCAACTACCCTGTCACTCTAATATTTACACGTTAATATAATAAAAGAATAAAATTCCTAACTAATATAAGGAATATTCCTACAAATATCCCTCAGACCCTCACTGTAAGGAAAGTTTTCTCATGTACTAGTATGCAAACTCATTTTAATGAGTTTTAATGAGAAATAAGAAAGAGAATGAATTTAACTAAATGGTAGAGATTTGTGCAGTATATATGAGTTTATAAAAATATATGTGGACGTATGAGTTTGATTAATTTTTATTTAAAAATATTAAATTGATTTGCAAACATGGGGGAATGGTTTCTTTTTCAACCTTCTCCTTTTCTTCGACAGGTGATTTTGATCCTCTAAGAATCAATTTTTATTTTCAGGTGATTTAGTACACGCTAATTGTGTACTAATACTTTAAACGTTTTTCCTTCCCAAAAAAATATTATATTTTAAATTTTAATTAGTGGATAAAACATAATATTAAATCATAATATTAAACACATAAGTTAATATTTGTGTTATGGGATCAAAATAATTGCATCTTTTGAATGTGAATTGAACTTACGATCTCTGAATTGGCGAAACCCTCCCAGATAAAACCGATCTGTCTGTTACCGGAGACGCTCGAAGGTACGGCCAAGTATCTGGATATCTAATGTTAGATTAATTGTTAGTTTTAAGTTTCTTGGGTGCAGCTTTCACTCTTATGTTTGTTACACGTGAGTTTAACATGTTGGAATATTGGCTGTTGTGCATTGATGGCTGTACCTCGTACTATGGCTTACTGGGAGCGCCAACTGTTTGATAAAACGTCCAGCAGAATTGCTTTCATTAATTGCAAATGCTTCTTCTTTCTGTGTTTCCTTTTATGGATTATATATTTGTTACCACGTAGTGCTTTAAACTTAGGGGGTGTCCATAACTTGGAATTTGATGGATTTTAGAATTCCATACGATAAAAGCAAATAAATATTTTATGGAATTGTCATCGAGAAACCCGTAAATTTTGAGAATTCATGTGAGGATGCGCATCAGTTAACTTGTGCAATGCTGTTTTCGTTGTATTCTTTCCCTTCTTGGGAGCTAGGGAATTGAAACAATTGATAGAGACAGATAGTGGAACGATGGAAAGCATGCTGTAATATTGACTTGACTGTATTTCTTCCTATTATTCTAATGAGGAAAGAATAATGAGAATCAACTAGCCTGCAGAAATAGATTAACGAAGATTAAAATTGATCTAGAACCCATCCATCAGGCTTCATGAAGAGCCCAGTGTGGATCCCACTTTCACGTGGACCAATTATATGCTCTCTATTGTTGTTGGCCCTACACTTCCACACTTATTGTTGTTAGCCCTACACTTACGACCGAACTCTTTATGGAGCCCACCAGTGGGTTTTAGAATATTTCTCTATTAAAGACCCTCCATGTTTGTTATTAATCCCGTAATCTACAAAATATGTTTTCAGGTTGCGAATGGGACAAGTAGAGAGCTCTGCAACTGTAGAAGATCAAAGAAATCCACAATCACCCTCATCCTCAGCCGGAACTAACAATAATGTGTCTCAGCCTTCACTCGATTCTTTGATTGCCGAAGCTGCTGCGTATGGTGCTGACGTTGAGAATCAATCACTTGAAGCGACCGTTCAGAAGGCATTGGACTGTCCTTGCGTTGCTCCCTTGCGAAATGGTCCTTGTGGAGTCCAATTCTCTGATGCCTTTGCCTGTTTCCTCAAGAGCACGGCTGAAGAAAAGGGCTCAGATTGTGTGCATCCGTTTGTGGCTCTACAGAAGTGTATAAAGGCAAATCCAGGTGCATTCTCCGAGGACATTCTAGAGGATGATGAAGCCAAGCAAGAGGAGAAGCCAAGCCAAGAATATCCCATCACGCCTCCTCTTTGGTCTGTAGAATCAAAAAAAACAAAACGCTAGCTAGCTAGCAAGCAATGGGGGTTCTGATGATCCTTCTTTGATACAAAGCTCTTCATGCATTACTCTATTCGGTTGGCTAACTTTTGATCATGTGCATTACTATGACACGAACGAATCTTTGTGATTGGTGATTTTCTGAGATACAAAAATCATAGAATGGTGTGAATGGTAGTCTGACAGGGAGAATCAAGATGGGATTATATGGGAAACATTGAATTTGAATGGTATTTACTCAAATTAAGATGTGATCATTTCATTCACGACGTCAATTTTGTTAACGGCCGGTAGATTCGACTATGTGAATTGACATTGAGTCAAGTTAATTTGCTAGGCTGGATTTAGGAGCGCGCTTTCAAAAGAGAGATGAACTAATGAGATGCCATTCGAGGGACTAGCAAGTTTGCCCTATTTGGTTTGGATTTTCCAAAGTCAATTCTCCTTCAAACTCATTTTTGACACATTTATTCTATTAAAATAAATTTGCGTATGTATTCATAACTTTTTGTTCTTTATTAACCACACGTTCTCTCAAAAAATCATTTTTTTTCTCAAAATCGGTTGTGAAAAATCTAAAGAAACCTATAACATATATATCTCTTCGAAGGTGGAGTTTATAGGTCCAAGCAAAAGATTTTAAAACTTGAAGCAACATTCACAAGTCACAACAAGCTTAAACGTAGAGATATATAACACGCCGGGAAAGCTAGGTCGAGAGGCAAGAACCCCATAAAACATGCTAGAAAAAATGGGCTTCACTTTTTGCATGGCGCGCAGGTTTAGACATGCCCCATAAAAACCTAATAACCATACAAAACCTTCCAATTATTAAAGCAGAAACTGCTTTGAAAATGATCTCACGCCAACGTTGAGAATATTTGCCCCAAGGCTGAAGTAATTAATATGACATTATAAACGCACACAAGGAGCAAGATATATAGAAGCCGAAGATCTAAAACCAACATTTCACTAATTAATTTATATTCGTGCAAATTAATGATCATGATCAAGAGAATAAATTATAAATAAATACTAATTAAATACATCAGAGTTTCAAGCAAACTGACACCCATATATAATTTAGTACAACAATATGGTACAAATTCTTAACGTAAACGTCTATGCCCTAGAAGGAGGTGAAACACTCATGATCTGAGGAATTTGAATCGTCGCAAGGAGAGTGGTTATGTCTACCTTCATAAGTTGTTATTACCATTCGGCGATCCTCTGACAGCCTTTCAACCCTTTTCTTGACTCGACAATTACTATAAGTACATCTATAGTAACTCCTGCAAAGCAATACGTACCAACGAATGAGTAGTCGAAATTAATATAAGAAAATTCAAGACATCTATAGCAAGTTGACTGAAAGTAGCACCCCGACATGACGTCCTTAGGTTTTACTAAGAAAATTTTAATTGAAAACATGAAGAACAATTTACAATAAAACAAACAATTTACCTCTTTGCCTCCCAAAGTGTTGCCAGTTCTCCTCAGTATAACTTCTCAAATGTACAATATAATTAAATGATACATCAAACAAACTAAAAAGAAAGTCACAAACCTTTTTGTCACAGGTTGATGAACACAATAAATTGTGACGCACACCATTTGTTTGGGAGTTGAAATGAAGTTATTTATTACTACTTCGTATTAGAAAATAAGGTCCAGTGGATATTATTTCACCAGTTTATGATATCATCTCAATGTCAGAGTTTATGAGATTTTTCATTCTTGCTTAAAAATTTTCCCTTTTTATTTTAATTTTTGTGCACGTGTCTACTACGGGGTGGATTGGGGACTGACCATATGTTACTTAAGAAGGACAAACACTTGATGATTAAGCATCTCTGGACAAGATTGAAATCTCTGGTAATTTGGCATGTTCTGAGATGTGATATTATACCTCTTACAGCCTATTTTAGGTTGAGAATCTCTATAATAATTTCTCTCATCTTGTTTCTGCAAGAAATTACTAGAGAGAGAAGCCAGTAACATGACTGAAACAGTATACTTTGAACAATGTTCACCACTTCTGATAGCACTAGCTAGGGTAATAATGATATATCCATGTGTTGCATGTTAAAAATTTTGCAAGATATCTCCACTGCGCAATCAAAAGCGACATTATCTGCTCCAATGTTTGGACTTTTGTTTCTCTTATTAACACTGTCACATGTAATTGGTTTTAACAGAATCTTATTAGGGGTTAGAAAATTAATACCTGGGATGAAGGCTGTTCTTGACAACCTTCTGGCCATATTTTCTCCATTTGTAACCATCATCAAGCACATCTACATCACTCCTTGTTTGGAAACAGAATCTTGGCTCTCTTAGCTTTCTCCTCACTTTCACCTTGCCATTGTGATCCGAAGACGGGCTTTTCCACCTGCAATATATATTCCGGTTAATTCGCCGGTAATTATACATTCACGCTTATGGTAAACTTAAAGCACTAATCGACATTAAGGTAAAAGTGATCAAATTTGGCAAAATTAAGTATTACTGAATGAGTGCACACTGATTTTAGTGGATCTAGCACTTGTGTCCTTCTCAAACTTCACTAGCTAGTTCATTACACTTCATATCCACCCACATGTTCATGCACTAGAAGTGTGTGTCCACACACACACACACAAAAAAAAAAATTCTCGGAGGAATCTTCTCTTCCGCATACGGCAGATCTATTTGGATTCTCACTCAAAGATGGAAAATCTGGGTTTTTAGGGTTACTGCAAATGCACAGATACCTTGTTGCCAACTTCTTCGGAATAAAAATCCCACCAAATGAGAAGCCAGCTACCCACAAATCCGTGAAGTAATTTCTGATTGTTATCATAAAAGGCTTTTTGGGTTCTCTCTTTCAAGAAGAGAGTTCTTTTTTCCTTTTTTTCCA
>CAVNYN010248604.1:0-10867 GCA_963692815.1 Nyctanthes arbor-tristis
CCCCCATCCCCCCCCCAAACAACAAAAAAATGTTTAGTAGCGAGTTCTTATTTTGATGGAAACCTTTAAGAAGAAAGTTAAACTGAATGCCCAATTATATCGAATTCTATTAGAAACCAGACTTCCTCCACTGCGCAATTGCCTCACCCTTCTATAAAATTACGTAGATTGCTAGCTGTTGTTTTCATTCAAAAGGATATTAGCAATACTGTCACATGGTCAACTGTCTTTTTGTTCTTGCTACTAGTTGCATCATAGGTGATTCAAGTGCAAAATAGCATTTACCGGCTATGTCAACATTTGGATGTTAATCATGTCAAATATATATATGAAAGACTTTTCCGGTTAGGGCATCTTTTTGAATTATTTTCCAGTTAAAGACATTGTTAGAAGATGGAAGAAAAATTTCAAGATCTCTATAATAGTACATGAGTTGTATATTATTATGAAGCAACAACAAAAAAGGGTGTCTAGTGCTTAACTATTTAACTGACGGTAAGAGGAGCTGGAATAATAAATTACATAGCTTAGGCACACTATCTATACTGTTTGAGAGAAAATAGTGGAAGTAATAATTTCTTTGCAAGGTTGACATGATCTCATACCTTGACAGTCTCAGAGAGAAAGATGTGGTTTCTATATAGTAGATAGTTAATTACTGATAAAGTTGATAAATGTGACACTTTGTTTGGTCAAGATTTACAGTATCAAAACCTTTCGTCCATCCACGCAAAAGTCGAAACAATCAAGTCTGTGTCGTTATTACCTTTTAACTAGACCAACCTTTAAAATTCTCTTTATTATGACGCATTTTTTCATGTGCAATTTTGAAGAGTAATGTTATTTATTGCCACTATTGATCATCACCACTTGCGGCATTAAATGATAAGTCCATTTAAATGAATCACTAACATTAAACTGGACTTACTACTTAATTCCATTAATTGCCATGTAGAATGGCGACGCGATCTTCACTGGTGGTGATAAAAAAGCATTTTTCCTATTCGAATTCTGATTTCCATAGGTTTCTTTTTTTAGGTGCATCTATTTTCGTATTTCCTAAATTAGTCTGTTATATTATTATGTTCGGTGTGCAGATAAGTGGAACCTCTTTGGCTGCAAGAAAGGCGTTGCTCTCAATTTCTGGCCATCTGCAGGATAATCCCTTGCCAGATGCATCCAACCCCTCTACCCCAAACTCTTCGACTGCATCATTCCATGGAAACGGTATGCGTCCACACATTTTTCCTCCGCCAGGTTATGCGCCTGGTCATCAATCTGTGGATCATCTTTCCAGGAGCTATCCTTCTGGTGCTGAGAATAGCAACATGAACAATAGGACGAACTTTGAAGAGGAGGTGGTGTTTAAGCTGTTGTGTCAAGTTGATAAAGTGGGGAGCTTAATAGGAAAAGGTGGCTCAGTAGTACGTGTTCTGGAGGCAGAAACTGGTGCATCCATCAAAATTGCTGAAGCAGCAGCATCGGATTCTGACGAGAAAATTGTTGTAATATCTGCACGAGAGGCATGTGAATCGATATCTTTCCTGTGGCTCTGCTTTATATACCTCTTTGATTGTTGTTATTTGTGCGCTTTATTTTCTCTATCTGCATAATACTGTTTTATTGAACTGCCAAGGCTTCTAAGAGGGCATCAATATCTATAGTCTATCACTGAGTAGGCAATACTTTTCCTTACATAGATGTTCAACCTTACTCAATTTAAGTGGAGATATAAAATTTTCAATTCCTCACCTTAAGCTTTTTTTGGTGGATGTTGTTCATGAAAAAGTAGTGTGAAAACAACATTGCCCATTCCCATGCTCGCTAACTTCACTGTATGGTGAATGGGAAATTCCATTTATTACCTTTATTTTAATAGTGCAATGGTTGTCTTATCCCAAGTTTGTCTTGTTATCACCTCTCAAGTTTCTGCAGAACTCAGAGCAAAGTCGTTCTCCTGCACAAGAAGCTGTTATTCGTGTACATGGTAGGATTGCTGAGATTGGATTTGAACCAAGTGTTGCAGTTGTTGCCAGGGTACTTGTTCATTCACATCAGATGGGTTTTCTCTTCGGTAACGGTGGACATTTAATTGCTGAATTAAGGAGAATAACTGGTGCAAGTATTTGCATATTTCCCAAGGAACAAGTTCTCAAGTATGGTTCTCCTACTGAAGAAGTTGTGCAGGTATAGTGGATTTTGCATTTTGCTTTTCATTTAACATGTTTGTTTTATATACCATTTTTGAGGCTGATGAGTTCAGTTCTGCCAAGATTTTATTGGTTAAATACACCTTCATTAATATAAAGGTGATGCAAGATGGAAAATGTATCCGAGGAGGAAAAAGAAACAAGTTAATTAATTAGGATTTTAATAGTTTTTCTTATTGAATTTCTGCTCTATTTAGGGAGTTTCTATTTCTCTTTAATCTAGTTTTATGCAAGATTAAACCCTATAAATAGAGGGTTCATGAATTATATTAAATTCTTAAACACCCCCCCAAAAAAAAAAAAAAAACCTTTTGGGGGGGGGCGGGGGGTGGACTTACAAGTCTCTCAGTTAGTCTTCGTATTCTTCTCTCTCTTCAAGACTTGTCTTGGGTCCTTAATTTGTGATTTTCTTTTGCATTCAGCATGAAAAGGTCTTTGATGGATGAGGAAAAACTCTTAATTGGCGCCTTGTTTATTTATCCTTCTTTCACAGAAAATCACAATGCTGTTTGGCACCTTGCAGTTTAAATAAATTCACTAATCCCTAGTCCTTTCTTCATTAGGATGTAGATTCATTATGTATGCACTTGGATGATCCACTTGTTGCATGATTTTTAATTGTTCAAGATGCAATGATTAGATAAGCAGTTGCATTAAGAATACGGTTAATGTGTAAGCTATCAGCACTTCAAAGTCAAATGACTCAAATTAACAGGGAAGTTGGGAATTCAAAAGGGGGGGGGGGGGCGGAGGGGAGAAATTGACTCGGTTTTATTGAATGATCTGTTATATGTCTGACTGAAAAGTCAAAAAGTGTATGCAACTCTGGGATTTTCCGCCCTAACGAAATGTCAAACAAGCTTCTGTGTGCAATGTTTTGCTTCTTATTTTCCAATAGCTTTTGTTAGCTTCTTTTGATGCCAAGACTAATCTCTTTGCCTTTCGGAAGTCAGAAGCTAAGCCATAATTAAAATCAATGTAGAAAGTTCTATTTATTTTTGTCTCTTTTTTCCAATTGTATTTATCTGCCCCAACATTTTTACTCGTTCAATTTTCTAGTGCATATATTCACTTAACATGTTTATACTTATAATTTCCGATACTTGGTGCAGATAATTGGCAGCTTGCAGTCAGTGCAAGATTGTTTATTTCAGATTACAAGCAGGCTTCGGGAGACAATATTTCCGTTTAAACCGTCCTTTGCTCCTTCATATATGCCTCCACATCCAGACATGCCACCTCCTTTCCTCAGGCCAATTCTTGATCCTTCTTCTCCAGGTTACTCTTCCCCTGGGGGCTTTCCCCGAAGCACTGACCGTTTTGGTATACCAGCCAAACCTGTTGAGCATTGGTCTGGTTTGTCACGCACTATGGATCGGCAGGGGACTACACATCCAGATCACATTCCACCTCCTTATGGCAGTGAGAGACGAGTACACGTTCAAAGACCATCCTCACCCGGAAGATGGACTTCTGAGGTAGGTGGGTAGGCTTCTTAGAGTACGTTTGGCTAAGTTGGAAAAAAGATTTGTTAGTTCTTTGGAAAGTAAATAAATAATTCTAGAAAAGTGAGTTTCATCATCTCTCTAAAGCTTTTAATCATTAGAAAGTGAGCTGTGATGAATCCTTTCAAAATAGTTACTTCCACAAACTGTAAAAGCTCCAAACTTTGAGCTAGAAAATGTCTTACTCAAACGTAACTTTTGCACAGAAAAACGGAGATGCTTTTAAGGGTTTTTTTCTCCTCTAAGATTAACCAAACGTGCTTTCCTACTGAAATGATGATCGTGGCTAGAAATTATTTCTTGTACCATGGCAGTCAGCTTTTCAGGGTTTCAACCAACATTTACCTCTCTTTCTTTTCCAGGCAGTTGGTTCTGTGAATGCAACAGGAGCTGCTGATATTGGAGGCAGCTCTGCAAACAGCCATCCCTCAGGAAGGTGACTTCCCCATTACTTACTTATGAGTTCTCTTATTTTAGTTTGAAAAGGAAAAGTAAAAAATAAAAAATAATGCCTATTAACTTTTCCATTTTAGAGGCCCCAATGCATGTACGATAAATTAGATGACTGCACAATTCATTATTAGAGTTAATTAAATTCTTTTGCCTCATTCCTTTCTTTAATCTTTGTATTAGTCACTAATATAAAGTTACTGTAATTCAGTAAAACCGCCAGCCCCGGAGCACCAAGCATCACTATTGAAGTGGTGATTCCTCAGGTGTTGTTGGCTCACATATATGGTGAGAACAATAAAAATCTCGAACAGATTAGACAGGTATTCGATGCATCCTTTGATAATACCCAATATGCCATGCTACTATGGCATCTAAAAGCTTTTATATTTGTAATTCAGATGTCAGGTACTAACGTGGTTGTCCATGATCCAAGACCTGGAGCTACTGAAGGGATGATTATAGTATCAGGAACACCAGATCGAACTCGCATTGCTCAGATACTCATTCATGGTTTCATTCTAGCAGAGCAGAATCCTTAGATCTTTCATTGCCTAGCTAAAGACTCGTAAGCCAATTTGTTGGGAGGTATGGATGGCTTGTTTTTCCTTGCATAACTGGTGGACGCTGCCCCCTGGTTTTCTCAGGAGTGGTTGGTGGGTGTTTTTAGAAAGATGTTTAGCTTGTGGGTGGGATTTGTTTGAGCAGCACAAGAAAGAATAGAAGGTAATGTCTTTGATGCAATACGTGACTGTAAAGGTAAAGGTAAAAATGATTATGAATTTATGGATTTGGTTTCTTCTATACTTTTTGATTTGATCCTCGTTAAAATGTTTGAGTTTGATGTAACAGTAAATCCACAATTTCATGAAATTGTAGTCTAACCAAAAGAAAAGTACATTATTATTTATTATTATTATTATTATTATTATGGTGTGCCAAATATTATCGTTGTGTATACTCATTTGTATTTGTTAGGTAGCCAATTTCTTTTAATAGAAAGTCACATAATCATGTTCATATATTTTGTGAAGTTCAATAGTATGTTAAATTACTTCTGGACCTGTCTTTTATTTTTTATTTTTTAAGAGAAAAACAAAGCAATGTGATTTAAATAACAAATTTGATCATATGAAAAACTTTACGATGATGGGGCTAGAAATGCGATTTATGCTTTCTTCTTTTCCTTATTTTGCCAATTTGTTTCCTTCTTCTTTTCATTTCACAAAACAAAACATTACTAAATAGAAAAGTAATTTCGTTAGTCAGTTTGAATTTCCGTGGAATGAAGGCACATCAATTTCACACCCACACGCCTAAATTCGTACAATAAGCTAAAACAGGTTCTCGTATTAATTAATAACTAGCTAATCTATCCGTACATTGCACGGAAAATGTATATACATTTCTTAAATAAATTAAAGTAAATAATTAATTAAACGATAAAAAATAAAAGAAAAATATATGCAACTACTTTTAAAATTGATATTCTAGGTTAATTGATTGATTACTGGCCAATACACGTGTAATCTATATATAGAGCTGCTTGTATACTTACTCGATTAGGCTGTCTGAAGGTTACTTTAATTATTTAAATTTAAAAGGACATAGATAATTACAAATTGGATTGCGGTCCTTACCTAGTTAAACGTAAGGAAAGAAACAATTAAGAATTTGATCGATACACTTACTTAGTCAAACGAAACCCAAAGCATCTTTAAAAGCCAAAAGTTTCGCCTTAACAACTGGGAGATGACTAAAAATTACTATGCAAAATTGAAAGACGTAATAAACAAAATTTTGAAAATTTGAAAAAAAAAGATTAAGATGAGCAGATAAATTGATTATTAAAAATTACTATGTAAAATGTAAAATTAAAAAATTAACACATTACTTAGTAATATCCGATTATTATTATTATGGTGAACCAAAAAAAAGAGGAAAAGATAAATAAATGAAAATAAAAACAGAAAAATAAATGAGACATTAGCAACATCAACTTGAGATCATCATGACATCAGATTTTTAATTCCCTTAAAGTGTCAGTTTTAGACGGGAAAAAATAACCCGTCACTTAGTTAGTATTATAAATATATATACACACACATAGAATATAGATATAGATTATTATTATTATTATTAGGGTAAATAAAAAAAGAAAAATAGATTGAACGTTAGTGACATCAACTTGACATCATCATGACATTAGATTTCCAATTCTCTTAGGTTACCAGTTTTAGGCGAAAAAAATAAATCACTACTTAGTTTGTATTATAAATATATATATATATATTGTAACTTTTTAAAGTTTAATAGTTTGAATCTTAGTCCCAAACAAATTTTAATTTATCCATTGAAATTCAAAAACAAATTTTATTTTATCCAATATAATTTAAATAATAATTTAAACTCACGACATCTACCCTTAAATTATTGTTATGAAAAACCATTCAAAGAAAAAGTTTACAAAAAAGAGAGAAAAAAAAAACAATTTTAAAAAGAAAATTAAATTTCAATCAGGGAGGCTCTAGGCGCCCAAGTGGTCCACCACTATTTATTTGTGCACGGTCTATGGCTGCATCAACAATGGACTTGTTAGTTATAAGTGAGGCCGTTGTAATTTTGTCCCCTAGAATTAAAAAACAAAACTTACGCCTTTGAGAAGGGGAAAAAAACACTTACAAGTTACAACCAGACAAAAAATTAGGACAAAAGAAAATGAAAATGGTATCCGTTAATTTTTTAGTAGAGAGAGAGAGAGAAATTAATCACAATTCACAAAATAATATATTTTCAAGGTTTATAGCGGAAATGTTAGTAGACAGAGTATATTGATTAATACAATTATTCACAAACAATTATTTTTTTTATTTTTTTTCAAAAATAAGAAAAATAAAGAAAGAAATAAAAATGTTCTTTTTTTGGTGAGTAGAATTCCTGTCTCTCGGTCTTCGTCCTTCGTCTTCGTCTTCGTTTTCCATTCTCCCGTTTCATAGAAAGAATATCAATCTATTTCGGAATGGGAGATGTGTGTGTGTGAGATACAGAGATCGCAGAGTGATCTTTTGAATTTATCAATTCAGATTTTGTAAATTTTCTTCTGAATTGTTTGCTTAATTTTTACATTTTGTTATATAACAATAAAAAAGGCAAAATAAAGATAAAATTGGACGCATTTGAATAGAATGGCTAGGAGCAGTAGATCGTCGGCTAGCCGGTGGAGATATATAAATCCGGCGTATTATTTGAAGAGACCGAAGCGTTTAGCGTTGTTATTTATAGTCTTTGTCTTTGGCACCTTTGTTGTTTGGGATCGTCAGACTCTACTCCGCGAACACGAGGTAATGTTACTTTAGCATTTTATTTTTATTTTTTATATATTATATATGCATCATTTATCCTGTCAGACGGGAGAGATCTTGAATTTGGCTTTAACACTCAGACCGTTGGATGAAAGATCTATGAGGATTGAGGAAGGCAGTAATTGGTGTTTATGTGCTGTGTATTTGGATTATGTTTTGGATACTAATAGCTCTGTACTGTGCATAAGCTTAACACAAGTTACTAGTTCGTTTTCTATTTTATGCTTTGGATGCTTAAAGAAGAGTTAAATTCTTGATGTCAATGCGGTGATATGAATGTATGTATGTATGTATTTGCCTCCATTTTTTGCGGAAGAAAGTCATTTGCTTTAATTACAAATTGTGGGTTGGAGCATTTGTTTCTGTTCATATTAGGAAGTGAAAGATTGTTGTCATACAGGATTTGGTAAAGAAAAATTGATGGTTCGGTCATTTCATGGGAATTAGGGCAATGCTTAAGCCTATAATTCACTAATTATTTGGTTGTGTATGTTCTTCAAAAGGAAATACACTGTTGCAATTGTTCTCGTCAAACATTTCACGGTAAGTATGAGGAGAGAGAACAGTTTCAAGTTTAAAATGAGAATGTGTGATTGATATTTTAATTTGTCATGTGACATCTCACAATAAGCACGAGGAGAGATAATGTTTTAAAGTTTAATATAAGGATATCTTGTTTATATATTATTTTGAAGTCTATATATGCATTTTCTCTGTATTTGCTAGTGACAAAAATTGTACTGGCTTTGACAGGAAGAGTTATCCAAGTTGAATGAAGAAGTTACTCGGTTGCGAAATTTGGTGAGACATTGAAAGCATTTATTTTATCTTCATTTTAGTCTTTGATATCTCAAAAGAAGCTGTCTATAGACCTTTAAGTCGAATTCAGATGTTAGAACTTGGTTTTAATCTAGGCCTTAAAATTTTCGTTCCTTTCAGACTAATAACTAGCCATATAAATTTCTGAAGCCAGCATTGCACCTCGAAACTACTTTTGGATGCCTAAAATGAAGTATGTTTTGAGCATAAGATTGGGGCCTATCAGTATTCGCTGATCATTTATCGAAAAGTATTAGTATTTGAATCCCTGGAAAATTTGGTCCATAAATTCAAAACTGAAGTTGAGCCTGTGAATTACTAAAATTCCATTGTAGGGTTTGTTATTGGCTGTGGATGTCTACAATCAGGTGAGGGGCATTTGGGATAATGTTGTGGACACATGGGACTGGATGTCACTTTAAAATTTATGCACCCCTTTAACCTGAAACTTGCACAAATTTTTAGCCACTGAACAAGTGGTTGGAATCTTCAACCTCAGCGAATAAATTAAAATCAAGCAACACTTGCTGTTTCATTTCATCATGCGTTTTTTGGATGCTAAAGTATCAAGTATGAACTAACAATTTGATTGGTGCAGCTTGGTGATAAGGACGGTAACAGTGTTACCGAGCAAGCAAAAGTTAGTGACAAAACTGAAAATGCAAATAAGAAAAAGAACGTTATTGATGATCCCATTGATATTCAGCGAAGAGAGAAAGTTAGAGATGCTATGATTCATGCGTGGAGTAGATCATATGAGAAATACGCTTGGGGTCACGACGAACTTCAGGTGTGATTTCTATTTCTATGTGCAATCGATTCCTTAATTTTGCTAATTTTCATTACCGTGTTTCCTCGTCAAAAGTGTTAGTCTCTTTTTCTTTATGTGGACTTTCAAAATGATATATGCGAGACCAGCTCGTTGATTCTGACATATTAATCTTCTTAACAATAATATTTATTTGCTTGTGATTCGTAGCAACAATGTCTGAGTAGCGTGATGACCCAGTGAAATGTCATAATTATGAATGATCCATTTTCAATTCATAGCTACAGGGTAGCATTTTTATACGTCAATTTTCATTCATATTTTCAATAGATCATTGGGGTCAACATTAATTTCATTGTTTGTTCTTGTATTAAAAGCCATGTTATAACATATGACCTATAAATGTATTGAAAATATTCCCAGGGACATTGTTAGTCTTGGTATAAATTGTTGCTTCGAGTGGTATGAGTTCTGTATGCAGAGAGAACATGTTTCCCCCAACGTGTGCTCTTCCGATCTCTCTCTCTCACTCACTCACTGGGTCATCCATAATGCTGTTTGTCTTTAGCAGATTAAGACGATGCATCTTTCAATAGTTGACATCTTTTGATGTATATTCAAAACGTTAATTTAATCTGTCTTTTGCTCCTAAAAAGATTGTGAATCGTGTAATCAGGCAATCATGTTTAAACAAGTATTGTCACCTTGTTATTCTTTTTTGCATGCAAACTTCTGTTAAGCCACACGTTGATTAGAATTTCCCTTGTTGAAGAATTTTATACTCTATTCCCCATCTACTAATGTATGGAGATCATAATAAAATATTTACTTTTGGTAGTGGCTATTTCCCTCCAGTCCCCCATCCTTTAATTTCTAAATTTCAACTTCAGATTTTGATTGCCTAACCTCCATATGCGATTATTGAATGGTCTGTATCTTTTTTATCTTCTCACCTGTTTGGGAGACAAAGCAGGGAATCATGAAGCAAGCTATGATTCTA
Source organism: Nyctanthes arbor-tristis (assembly GCA_963692815.1). Classification (NCBI taxonomy): domain Eukaryota; kingdom Viridiplantae; phylum Streptophyta; class Magnoliopsida; order Lamiales; family Oleaceae; genus Nyctanthes; species Nyctanthes arbor-tristis. The sequence continues at coordinate 10,116 of CAVNYN010248604.1, forward strand.
TTTTATTTACACAATATTTGACTGCTAATTTTTTCATTCACCAGCCACAAACAAAGAATGGCATTGACAGCTTTGGGGGTCTTGGAGCAACTTTAATTGATGCTCTTGACACGCTGTATATAATGGGACTGGATGAGCAGTTCCAAAAGGCTAGAGAGTAAGTCTACGGTTGTTCATATTTGTTATTATATTGAAACCTCAAACCTGCTTACTACTTTTTTTCTTTCTTTTTTTTTTTTCTTTTTTATAGTTTTTATGAATGGACTCTTTATTTTAACTTTTTAAAAATAGAGTGAGGTTGGAGAACCCAACTCTCTCTATAATTTAATAGTTACAAACGTCCATACTTAATTCTTGGTTTAACCAGATTATAGTTTATTTACTTAATTCTTGGTTTAACCAGATTATAGTTTATCATATTGGTCAGATTTTTAAAATTATAAATATTGATTAAAAATAAAAGAAAACAATAAATGTTTCTTGAGATACGTAAAATAAAGAGTTACAAATAGAGAGCTTGTTGGAGTAGATTAAAATTATTGCTTTCTGAACCAAAAGATGCTCCTTTTAATGTGGAATGCACTTTTATTTATTTATTTTATTTATTTTATTTTTTTAAATATAAGGAAAAGAAGGAGAGAGAAAAGGAGAAAAGGGGGGGGGGGGTTGGAGACTCTCTAAGAGGGAGTTATTGAGATAAGAATACTTAGTTGAGATAAGAATACTTAGTTATGTAGTTTTTTTTTTTTTTT
>CAVNYN010248604.1:11405-21925 GCA_963692815.1 Nyctanthes arbor-tristis
AAAAAAAAAAAAAAAAAAAAAAAACAAAAACATCCCCTTACTTTGGTTTTGGCCTTATCATCTTCTTTCTTTTTTGATATATATCTTATCTTCCTATTTCTTTTTTTCTAAAATTTTTTTAATAATACATAAATTTTCAAATACTACATAATTTTTTCAATTACTTATTACTTAGCTTTTTTTTGGAAGGGCAACATTTCCCTTTTTTTAGTAAGACATTGTTCAGTGCTTCTCATATTATAAGAATAAATTAAGTTATCGAACATATTGTTTATGTGATATTTTTTTTATAATAATTGTGTATTTATTTGTGTGATAAGTTGTAATAAATTTAGTTCTTTTTAAACTTGATAGAAATCAAAGTCCCGATGAGGCGCAGAGCCAAATGTCTGATGCCTGATCAAATTCAATAGACATCATGAAAAAATGTATATATCACTATATGAAAATAACATTTACTCTATCAATAAATCTAAAAAATGCTTCAACGATAATGTTTGGGACATGTGAGCTTTTTTGTATGTGTGCATATTCAGCCTTAGAAGGCTGGCTCGATCCCTGCTTGTTTGCTATTAACATTTTATTCATGGCAGGTGGGTTGCAAACTCATTGGATTTCAACAAGAACTATGATGCCAGTGTTTTTGAGACAACCATAAGGTGGCTTTATAAGGTTTAATATGTCTTTTTTTTTATGTCCCCTCTTTTTATTTCTTAAGGTTTATTTACGGAAAAATACGGATAGACGGCCGTAATTAATGAAGAGTTGTGTGATCATGACAAATGTTCCCTGCTCTGGGGTTTACTGTCTTTTGTTTTTATGCTAAAGGTTCTATTTGTAATAATTCAGAGTTGTAGGTGGACTTCTCAGTTCATATGATCTTTCTGGAGACACAATTTTCCTTGAAAAGGCTAAAGACATTGCTGACAGACTACTGCCTGCATGGGATACTCCTTCCAGCATCCCATATAACATTATTAATTTGGCTCATGGAAATCCACATAATCCTGGGTGGACTGGGGTAAGTGGTGATGATGAAAACTATTTCTCACAAGCCAGCCATTAACACGAGTCATAGTAAACTAAGTTTTCTATATTATTTCATTGTTTGTATGTTACATGTAGTGTTTTAAGGTCAAGTTTTGGACATGTCACCTTATCCCTGTACTAGAAGTGTGTACTTATAGTTTTTGTATGTGCTACTTGGTATAACTTATATTTAATGATAGTCTAATATTGAGTTTCCATCCATCATCTCTATGCTCTGCTTTGTTCACTTTTCTTGGTTAACTACTTAACTTGTTGACTCTGTTATCTTCTATATCATTGTTTCACATCAGTGCTATACATATTTTCCCTTGTAATCCACTAGTCTGAAGCACGCAACTACACATCAATTGAAACTAGCATCTTTGTTGGTCTGTTGGTCTGCACAAACCTTTATTTCCTTTTCTCGATGTCATGTCCTGTTTGTGAAACAGAGTTGATTTATTGCGTTTTCCCTGTGTAGGGTGATAGTATCCTGGCAGATTCTGGCACGGAGCAGCTGGAGTTTATTGCTCTTTCCCAGAGAACCGGTGACCCAAAATATCAGCAGAAGGTATTGAGTGAAGTTCTCTCTGGCATTCAAGACAAAAGTGTCTTTGAAGAACATATTTTGAAATAGTCTTTATTCATTGATATGCTGCATATGCACATGTAACTTGTATGCATACCACTTGAGTTTGTAGCTAAAATCTCAGGTTCGGCATTATTGTAAAATCAGTTAATGATTTATAATTCCCCATAAATATGGGATTTATGTTTGACCATGAACTGAGCACTACTTTAATGCTTCAGGTTGAAAATGTCATTTTAGAGCTTAATAAGACCTTTCCTCCTGATGGTTTACTTCCCATCTATATTAATCCAAATAGAGGGACCAGATCATACTCAACCATTACTTTTGGAGCGATGGGGGACAGGTATAATTATTTTATCTCTGGAAAAGTTTACATGAACATGCCAAAATATACATCTGATGAAGTATCTATTACAAATATCTACCCAAGGGGTTGATCATATCCAGCCCATTTTTGTCTTACCGTGTATGATAAAAGTAAAATAATATTGCAGCTTCTATGAATATCTACTCAAGGTCTGGATACTAGGAAATAAAACAGCCACGGTGAAGCATTATAGGTGAGCAGCTATTAAGGTTACTATATTTATGAACTATAAAAACATATGCAATAGATTTGTGTTGCTGAGGAAGGTATTTGGTATTCTATAGGTTCCACATAGGATCTGTTAATCTTATTATCCATTTTACTTTAGCTTGGATTTTGTTAATCGACTGTCTTTTATTTTCTAATAAAGATTGGTTGCGTAATTAATTTGTTCTAGTGTTATTCCTCTGTGTAACTTCTATAAATGATTATGTATCTGACAGAGACATGTGGGAGACTTCAATGAAAGGTCTTCTAAGCTTGGTTCGAAGAACCAACCCTTCTAATTTTGCCTATATATGTGAGAAGATTGGAAACTCGTTAACCGACAAGGTGGTAATTAGCGCTAATGTTACTTCTGAAAATAAAATTTTCATTGAAGTAGCAGTGGAGATTTCTTATATATTTTACATGACGGAAAATGATCCAAAACTTTATGCCTTTTCTCTTCTGTTATATGTGCAGATGGATGAACTTGCGTGTTTTGCTCCAGGGATGTTAGCGTTAGGCTCTAATGGCTATCCTCCTGATGTGGCTAGGAAGTTTTTATCATTGGCAGAAGAGGTATGTATATTTTTAAGTAGGTGTTTCCTATATAAATTGCCATACAAAGTTGGTAGCTATTTACTCTGGAAATATCTTTGGTTCTCCTTGTGAAGCTTGCTTGGACATGTTATAATTTCTACCAATCTACACCAACGAAATTGGCTGGAGAGAACTATTTTTTCAATTCAGGACAGGTGGCATTATTTTATTTATTTATTTTCTTAGAAGATATTTATTAACTTGGTCCTAGAAACAGATCTTCCGTTCCGATCTCATTAATGTGGTCATAATTTTCAGGATATAAGTGTAGGGACGTCATGGAACATATTAAGGCCTGAGACAGTTGAATCACTCTTTTACCTCTGGCGTTTGACTGGTAATAAGACGTACCAGGATTGGGGATGGGACATCTTTCTAGCATTTGAAAAGAACTCGCGCATAGAGACGGGTTATGTTGGATTAAAGGATGTAAGCACATCTTATGTTCTTGTACCAGCTCCCGGGGTGGCAGTGTTCGTGTGGGTTGGGTTGGGTCGGCTGGGATTTGGGCTAGTAGTGATTGGCGGGGCTGCTGTGTTGAGTATGTTGAAACAGTGTTCTCATTATTGGTTTTGTTGTTTCTCAGGTTAATACTGGCGTGAAAGACAACATGATGCAAAGTTTTTTTCTGGCGGAAACACTTAAATATCTCTACCTTCTTTTCTCACCTCCTTCAGTCATTTCATTGGACGAGTGGGTTTTTAACACTGAAGCACACCCTATAAAAATAATAACCCGGCATGACCAATTGGATAAGTCGGGAGTCTCAGGAGGACAACATAATTCTGAGACCCTATCACGAGCTAGGAAAGAAGGCCGTTTTGCTGGTAACTAGGAGATTTTGTGATATTTCAACAGCACCCTTTCTGTTTTGAGGCTTATAAGGACACGAAGAACTGTAGATCATGAAGCAAAATGGATTCGAGTCTTGTGGATCAGGTACTAGACTTAGCAAGTTTACATATTAATCACTTCATTGCTAGGATAAGTTACCATATAAATGTATTGTTAAGCTCCCCGTATGCTATATATAATTCAAGGTGTAGCATAGATTATAAGATTTACTGATTGTCACAATAGCTATTTGTACTTGGTGGAAATACTGTCTTTCTTTTCCCTGGTGGGAACGAGGGGTTTTGTACTTCCTGAAAAAAGGTCCATTCTGGAGGAGATACAAATGGGTATTCAACTGCTATTCTTCCTTTGCGATTATTGGTCGAGTTGAAAATTCAGGTGTTCGCACTAAGATACGAGAACTAGATAAATAATGTTCCGAGACTTCCAAGTGAGTCTATGGCTGGATATCAAGTCGAGCACATGTTACCGCGTTTCCCATACTTGAAATGCATGGTACTAGCATCCCAGATTATTGATGTTACTTCACTCGAATATGATTGGGACTTGAAGATGTGATGGGACAACAATTGTTACGTGAATATTTGGGTTTCCATATATATATATATATATTATATGAAAGTATTTGGGTTTCTAGCTAGTGTTCCTTTTGCTCGAAATACATCACAAAAAATTGCTTTCTTATTGGGTGTTAGGGGACCCTTAATCCTCAAACTCTGAATCACACTCATCCACACAGAGGGTTTCTTCTCGGAGAGGAAACTTCTCTATAACGGGACTCGCTTTTGTCGCCACACTTATGAGATGAGATCAAATTTACATGGGTCTCAACTTCTGTTGGCGGTTTAGAAACATAAGACTTTTTTCTATGAATGGTGATATTCATTCATTCATTGCTTATCATTATGTGACCGTGTTTCTCATTAAATGATAATATATAAATGTAAAATGTGAAAAGATATGATTTGTTAAATTACTAATGTCTCTTAATAACGGAGATAAATAATAGTATTCTTTATTTTCTGTCTTATCAAAATATGCAGGAATATAAGGGTAATGGGCGTAGACTGGAAAAAATTCGAAGAGCTTTTCTGTGGATGGGATGGAATCAGCTTTTAGAAAATGATGAATGTGGAAGTAATTGATTGGTGTTTCCATTTTACCCCTAAAATCAAATGGAATATTAAAAAAGATCCATTATTTTGAAGAATGACATATGACGAGTGTCTCAGTAAAAATCATCTCCGGCCGTACTACTAGTCTATTAAAAGTTACAACTCGGGTCATAATTTTTTATAGAGTCTATTAGACACTGCGTATGATGTCTAATAGATTATGTAGTAGGGCTTTATTAAGGAGGTGTTTGATCCTCTTTATAATTTCTCTTTATAATTTCACATATTGATTTGACCACTGATTTGATTACTTTTCATCTATAACCACAAATTTCAAATTTATATTAAATCTACACTACTCATTTCACCTTTTTATAATTTCTCTTTATAATTCAATTTAGATAAATAATTTCAAACAACCCTTAAATATATTGGGGGACTCATCTCATAATGTGTTAAATGAGATTTTATCATATAATCTATTAGACACAATAATCATCCAATTGATTCTATAGTAGAACCGTACTACTAGTCTATTAAAAGTTCCAACTTCCAAGTCAATTTCTTTTATTATTCTATTTATATTTGTTCTGTCAGAACCAAGAAAAGAAGAAAAAAAGGTAAATAAAGTCATTTTAGAATACATTTGATTCTCATTATTCTTTTACATTATAATTTTATTTAACACTAATGTAATTATTGATTTGATAACTATTCAATTATTACTAACGTACCACAACTCATTATAATCACATTACAATTTATTTCTCATTATGAGAATCAAACAAGTACTTACGTCTGTCTTGGAAATAATTGGTTTCAATTATAATTATATTACAAATTTTATGATTCAATCCCATCACAAATATAATTGTGTTACCGCTCATTTTTACAAAACTTAGTAATATGTTTATCAGTCCAGCTAAGGAAACAAATTGAACTCGGAGCCCAATTTATTTTTTTAGAAAATTCAATACATTTATTAGGTAAAAGTTTATGTAGTATGTGGTCTAAACGGGTACGTAGTTTATATTATGTTACAAATTGTGACTTTTTTTGGTTTGAACAAGACAAATTGTAGCACTTTCGCCCCTTCTTCACAGTTTTTTTTTTTTTACTAATACAAAATTCAACCACTCAAACAATACTAATCACATATTTTCTATAAATTATTTTTGTTCACATTTCTCTGCGATCTCTTCTCACTTTTTAAAAAACCAATACCCTCCAACAAAAAAGCTATAAAATTTTAACTCCAAAAAACAAGCCCTTTTATTCTCCCCATATATCATTTTCCACGTTTTTATTATGATAATATTTAAAAAGCTCTCATAAATTTTGTAATAAAACCTTCAAAACACGTGTCGGTATTGTCTACACTTTTCTGCTGTGGTGCACACGAGAGAGACCGAGACGTGAGTCATAAGTTTTGAAATAAAACCGAGGTTTTTGAATATTATTATGGTTTGCTAACGCGGTACCAATCTCATTGAGTCAGTTTGAAATTGGGGTAAAGAAACCAACCCCTGCACTGCTTGAGCGCCTCCACCCACCACCGCCGGCGGCGGCGCCTGGAGTTTCGGATAATAACATCCTGTCAATATATTCACTCAACAGGGAAACCCTAGCCCTTTTTCTGAAGATAAAAAGGGCTGAAGAAATGCTCAGTACTTAGCCTTATTAGAGTTTTGGTTTCTAGCAAAAGTAATGCGCAACTCTTTTTTCCTCTCTCGCTTTCGCCCCCATTGGTACAATCGGAAGCGCCACCGTTACTTTGCATTTAGCTCCCAAATCCATGCTCCGTTCTCTTCATCGGAGCCGGAAAATCCCATTTCTCCACAGTGGAGTGATCTTAATTTTGCTTGTAATGAATACCAGTATAACGTTTTTCCTCACCACTTGAGTAAACCTCATGGATGTAGAGTGTCTCCCGTGGGAGTTCGGAGTTATTTTGCGGCTAATTCTTTGTATAGAGTTATTCCATTCCCCAATTTGGTTGCAGTCAATTCTAGTTCCCGCCAGCTTACCTTTTCTCGCGGTGAGTTTTGTGTCTTTTCTTCTTTTCATTCGTTATATCTTTTTGTTTAGTTTTGGAGTTAATATTCATTTATTTCAATGTTGGACGTTGCTTGCAGGTTTTTTAACCAGGGCTAAGCAAATTAAGAAAGTTGAAGTGGTCGATCATGGGTAATTTCTGTTTCCTTGTTGATTTGGCTTTTATGTCTGATATCTAGCTGAGGCTCTAATATGTTACAACTTGCTTGCACGTTGTGAATTGAAATTTTTGTTCTTTTTTCCACTTATTTGTAGATGTAATATTGCTATTGTTCACTATTTTCCATGCTTGTTGGGTTCAATCATTTTGAGAGAGGGTGAGATTTTTGTTGAGTTGCTTGCTTCTCGTCCTATATAACGATGTTGTATCAGCATTTGGATGTGTCTCCTTCTCTTTTCCCTCTTTAATTCTTAGGCTCTCTTTTCCCTCTTTGATTCTCAGGCATGATCCGATTGCTATCTGAAATCGTTCTTCTTCTTCTTCTTCTTCTTCTTTTTTTAGTCAGCGAGCAGTTACAACAGCACTGTGGTGCAACTTCCTTGTGTTTTCTCTCAAGTTTGGAGTCTGGTTACACACCTCAAGCCATGTTATGTTGGCTGAAGTTGTGCATTCAGTTGCAGATTTTGCAAATCAGGCAATACTCTATTGTTCATGTTTGTCTTGCTGCTGGAATGAGCATTAATACTACCTGAGTTTAATTTTATTTATTAATTAATTAATTACTAAATAGTGGGAATTTTATTCACATTTACCTTGTAGGCACTTCTTGCATATGGTTTAAGTAGTTCAAGGCGTGCCCCGGATGCACTCCACCCGTAAGTTTTTCAAGTTACTTCGCGGAACAACATTTGTTCACAAAAACCTGTTATGTTGGCAGTTTATTTCTTCTGAAGATTCGCATTATATGACACTGTATCAGGCCTTAGTACTACTGAAAAAAAAATCAAAGATCAGATTGTTCTTTTATTTGGCTGGCTTACTCCAATTGTGTTATTGGAAATTAACTTACTTCTTTTGGTTGGATTCTTAGTATCACCCAGGGCATAAGATTTTTCATTAGAATATACATTATTGGTTTAATTTCTTCCAAATACGTAGTTATTCATTGTAAAATATATCTTTTCAAACTAGTAGAGCCATTATACAAACTGATATTTTGCTTTGTGTTTGATTCTGCTGAATCTTGTGATTTGATCCCAGGTATGGTTATTCCAAGGAGAGATTTGTCTGGTCTTTGATATCTGCTGTTGGTATATTTTGTCTTGGTTCTGGGGCTACAATTGTTCATGGAATTCAGAATTTGTGGGTTGCTCAGGTGCACACTCTTAAAATTCATGTCGAAACTGTTACATATTTTCTTTGTTGTAACATTGTTCTTTAAGACATGCAATGATGAACATGCATATATTCTGCTCAGCCCCCTGAGCATATTGAGTATGCCGCTCTGGTGATTGGTGGCTCTTTCATTATGGAAGGTGGGATTTCTAAATGATAATTTACTCTTCTAATCTCAAATATGGATTTTAAGGGTCTGCCCCCGGGTAATAAGTTGTGTTTTCTTATGATTTATCTTAATCCTGTTTTAGGTGCTTCTCTTGTTGTTGCCATCCATGCTGTTAGAAAAGGTGCTGCTGCAGAAGGAATGACAGTGAGAGACTATGTCTGGCGCGGTCATGATCCTACATCTGTTGCAGTTATGACAGAGGTGATGTTTATTTTGACACTTCAAATAGTTGGCTGTTATTCATATGGAGCTAGCATAAAATATTTTCGAGATACATGAGCTCATATTTTTATTGACTTTTCTGGTTCATTTGATAACTATTACATGATAGTTCTTATGAGCACTTTGCACTTTGCAGTGAGATTTTCCTAAAATAAATGGAAATGCAGATTCGTTGATTAATATTCATTATTTGAGAGACTTGTGAGTTGAGAAGTGACAATTTCGGTGACTTCTTACTTTAATGGGAATGCTTATCAATTCTTGTTCATTGAACAGTTCAACAGATTCTAATTTCCTTCGTTTTTAGAGATATATAATCATTTGGCATCATACTCTATACTGCAAAAGACAAATTATTGTAGCAGTAACATACTCTGCATGGCTTTCTAGTAATATGTTAATTAACGAATTAAACTGTGCAGGATGGTGCTGCAGTTACTGGGCTTGCCATTGCTGCTGCTTCATTGGTGGCTGTAAATACCACAGGAAATGCAATTTATGATCCAATTGGTTCAATTGTAGTGGGCAACCTATTGGGAATGGTATGTGAATGGACATATTGGGGTTTTGAATTTTGATTGTGTTAATTCACACTCCTGTTAAAGGTTTACTATTCAGTTAAGTCCTTTGCTGGGTAATTTTAGGAGTAATCTTTTTGCACCTGCTGTCTGTTAAGAAACATGGCTCGGATGCCTCCTTTTGTTTTCCCATCAGTGTAGCTAGAAATAAGGGGAGAAATGTCTTCACCATTTTGAGTCTAATACTGTTATTAGCATGACGCAGGTTGCTATATTTCTGATTCAGAGGAATCGCCATGCTTTGATTGGAAGAGCAATTGAGCACCATGATATGGAAAAAGTTCTTCATCTTCTGAAATATGATCCAGTAGAATGCTCTTCACTTTTTTTCCTTTTCAGTTTTATTTTTTTATTTTTTTATTTTTTTATTTTTTGGGGATAAATTATTGGGGAGAAATGGGATCTAAACTCTTAACAAAAAGGCAATTTGCTGCAGGTCGTGGATTCAGTTTATGATTGCAAAAGCGAGGTGATTGGACCAGGATTTTTTAGATTTAAAGCTGAAATAGGTGATTTTTTGCTTTACATTTGACATATAAGTTTTGAACTTATGTTGAAGTTGCCAAGTTCTGAAATGTATAAATTTAGTTCATTTTGAACTTATGATTACCAGGATCCTAAATGTAGAATGGTTTGGTATCATTTACAGATTTCAACGGCGTGGTGCTAGTGCAGAACTATCTAAACCGAACTGGGCGTGAAGAGTGGGCTAAACAGGTGATTGATTTTGTACATTTGAGGGAAAACATGTTATTGTTTTTTATTTTCTTCTCTGATCTTTTCTTTTCCCATAATTTACCTATTGCTGATATAAATTTAGAGAACCATGATTCTAACAAAATTGTTCTATGTTTGATTTATTAATTATTGATTTGAAGCCATGATAGTTTTTATGTATTTTGATTTTTTGTCCTGATTCATGCGCTATTTTGATGCGATAGTAACGTACATTCATTTCTTACTATGGTTTCTTTTGGACAGAGTCGTGATGGGTGTATAAATCTTACGCTCGTGTTTTCTCATTTCTGCATAAACAAATAAATAACACTGGCCCTTTTCAAGTTATGTAATTGGTGGTTGATTTTTGCATGTGTGCATGCATCTTGGTGATATGGCATTTAATGTCATTGCTGTTTATCTTATTATGATATATACAGTTTCGGGAGGCTGCTCAGCAGGAGGATGATTCTGCTTTACTGAAGATCATGTCAAACTATGGTATGGTATTCATACTACAAAAGCAATATTGTCTCTTACTCCAGAATAAGAAGCAAATATATTTCTTCTGCAGGAGAGGAAGTGGTCACAGCTCTGGGGAGTGAAGTAGATCGCCTTGAAAAAGAAATACAAGAACTAGTTCCCGGGATTAAGCATGTTGATATTGAAGCACACAATCCA
>CAVNYN010248610.1:0-66872 GCA_963692815.1 Nyctanthes arbor-tristis
AAATTCTATATTGATAAAATTATAAAAAGATGGGTCTACTCGACCGAGTTAACATTTTGTAGGGACAATGTAATATCCGGCGAAATTTAAGCTATATTTGACGATGATGAAATAATTGCTTTCATTGCACTAGAAGATTTCAAGATGTTTACTCAATTGAAGCCAAAGAAGGATTTTGATCCTTAATCAACCTCAATTAAAGTGAGGTGATTTAATCACAAGACACCACGAAGTACAAGGATATTTTCAACAATAAACGAGTGAACCTCGTTTTGCCACACAGCCTTGCAAGGTGTACGGCTTCAGATTGTGCCACGTGTCGCAACGTCATTGGCGGAACTCAAATTTTATTAAAACTAGCTAATTTTCAACTATTATAAAAAGGGTTATTAGTCCCCAAAGTTTTCCAAGCATTGCCAACACCCCAACCTCTCCTCCCGTACACCCAAATTCGTCCACCGCTATGGTGGGATGAAAAATAACCCTAAAAACTCACTAAAATACATATTTGTCTCTAGAAAAAGGGTCCTTATCATATATAGAAAGATTATAACCTAATGAATAGCTTTAATTGAAGAATTTTAAAGCTTTAAAGGCGTTTTCCACTTAGAATTAATCAAGGAATATTTGAGGTGAGTAACACATGTCTTGGTTTTTCCTTCTCTTTATACGAAATTGATGATTATCTTGTGAGTAACGCATGCCTTGGCTCTCCCCCTTCGAATCTCATATCTCCCATAATTCTCTTTGTTCAATAGTTGATTGTAATTGCTTCTTATACTTCTATTGTATTGATTTGGCATTCGATACTTAAGTGTGCACACTTGTCCTTGGATAAATGATTGTTCTTTACTCTTGGCCATCGCTAGTGACGTCATATACTCATTTGCTCTGCTATCTGAATTGTTTTATGGTATTATGGCCTTGCTATGTGGTCTCGGCCATTCTGATCTGTTATTGAATTGTATGGCTTACGGGTAGAAGCTAAACTAGTGATGTGTCCAGGCTTTGTATCATCGAATCCCTGAATCTTTGTGAATGACCTTCTTTGTGCATAAAAATATTCTCTTCTGTATTATTTTGCGTGGGCCAATACATGTTGTTATTCACTGAGTACTTTTGTACTCACCCTCCAATCTTCTATAATTTTATAGGTATTGGACTTAACAGCTCTGTTGCCAGATCGTCCCAAAAATGGAGAAAATACATGTACGTGATCGAGACTTCGGCAGGTGGCCGGGGTTTCGTTGTGGGTAGCCCACAGAACATTTAATCATCAGAGTGCGCAGCGAAGACACCTCGACATTTTGAGCTGTATTTGTATCGATTTTTAATCGTTAAAGGCTTCTGCTACTGTATAAAAATTCCGTTCGTGACAGACAAATTAAAGGAAATGTCACATTCATAAAGTATAAAAACATTAACTAATATGAGATTTGTGTTACTCTATTTATTGGATTAACATTTTAAGATCGAACCCCCAGCCTTCACATGATATTAGAGATTGCTAAACTCAAACGAGCAATTCAATTCAATTAAAACTCATACAAGCAGGAAAATCCCACATTAATGAGGTATAAAAAAAAAGTAGTCTACTCTAATAAGTCAATATCTTGTAGGGTTATGTTGAAAATCCCCTACTGACAAAATATAATAAAAACATTAACCCACATAAAAAGGGGCCGGCTACAAGTGATAACTTATTCCCCCGACAACAGCTTTTGTCTTATTTTTGTAATATACTAGTGAAATCAAACTTTCTGTAAAATATTTTGTCAAGAATTTTTTACGAACTGAATTTTCCAATTGAAAATGGCCACAAAAAAGACACGTATTTTGTTTAATTTTAATATAAATGAAAAAGGCTAAGAAACCGGGGCCGCTAACATACCAAGAAAGGGCACTTTAGAATATGTGATATTTTACCTCTTTTAGATGAGACATCTATATATTTTGGGATGTTTAGACTAATACCTTCAAATGAAAATTTACTTAGATAAATACGCACAAAAGATTTAAGATAATTAGAGGTTTTACCCTCTTTTAGATAGGACATTCATTTTTACACATTTGAACAAAAATAATTTCAAATATACCCTTATAAAATTGTAAATATACCCCATTTTTATTAATAATTAAATTATTGTTATTATTTTAATTTTATTATTGGTTTATATATATATATATATCTATATATATCCACAAAACCAAAACCCTAGCCACTATCTATAAATTCTTCAACACCATCACACTTTTCAAACCCTGGCTATCGCCGCCACCCTAGCCGTCGCAAGCCGGAACCACCGCCGCCACCACCATCACATTAATCGTCGTCATCGCTACAACCAAGACCACCACCACCTGCTAGTTGAAACCATGGAAAGAGGACTTGTATCAAGGGCTGAGTGAGAAGACCCATGGGACGTACGTGTTTCTCGCATGGAGGGTAAGGATTCAACCACCAGTTCCATTCTTAATTCTTTCTAGGCTTGAGTGATTGGTTTGGACCCCATGAGTTTCACAATATATATCCCCGTTAATGATGGCTTCCACCTTGAAGTTTCAATGATTAAGACTAGACTTTTTGTTGGAAGAAAACTCCAGTCGGATTATAGCAGTATTCTGTTAAAATTTAGCAATTAGCACTTCATTTTCCATTTTTTTATTTTTATTTTATAATTTTAATTTTCATTTAACAGTAAAACCAATCTCCAGTGTGTCACTATTGTCCGGCATGTTACCATTTTCTTGGGTTTTTATATTACCATTCCAGTTGTGCTACTAATCTCCTTTTTCTCTTCTTGTTTCTCTTTTGACATTTTTTTTGGGGGTATGTTTTGTTACATTTACCCTTAATGTTACCCCTTTTCCAGTTGATTTTTATTGTTCTTTTTTTTTTTTTGACTTTTTTGTTACCATTTCCCAGCATGTAGTTGTTAATGTGATATTTCCGGAATGGTAACATTTGTTGTCTGAATGGTAACATTTGTTACTGTGTTTATGGTGACTGCAACAATTGTCGGCGGTCCGGAGTTGACAGCATTGGCAGCAGTGACAGAAAAGAGGACTACACTTTTATTGAAAAAATTTAGTGCTTCTAATTCTTAGTATACTTATAATAATTTACAATAAATTAATAAAGAATTGAATTTTAATTAAAATTTGTTTGAGATAGTTTTAAAATAGAAAATGGTTTTTTAACAATTACTTTCAATCAAAGGGGTATTTTTCAAAATCTTATTATAAAAGGTGGCTTTTGTGTGAAAAATCCTTTTTAATAGAATTTTAAAAAATACCCCGAAATTGAAAGTAATATTTAAAATACCATTTTCGATTTTAAAACTACCCTAAACCAGTTTTAATTAAAATTCAATTATTTATTTAGTTAAATTAATAATTACTAAAAGTAGTAATTTTTTCATTAAAAGAATAGTCGTCTTTATGTCACCGCCACAAACACTTTCAACTCCAGACCACTGTCAACTGCCGATGCTGCCATACTACAAGCCCAGTAACAATGTTACCATTTGGAAAACAAATGTTGCCATTTGGAACGTAAATGTTACCATCCGGAAAAATATCACATTAACAAATACAACCAGGAAATGGTACCAAAAAAGTCTAAAAAACAACCAAAAAAAGAATCAACGAGAAAAGGGTAACATTACCGATACTTGATAACAAGAAGAGAAAAATATAAGAGAAAGTGGAAAAGGAGATTGGTAACATAACGGGACTGGTGAAATGAAAACCCACGAAAATCAATGGTAACAAATGCTGGTATATGGTAACCAAAAAAAAAAAAAAAAATCAAGTAAAAAAAAAAAGGAAAAAAAAAGAAATATTTAACAAATCAGAAAATGGTAACTTGCCAGAAAATAATGACATACCGGAGATTGAAGATTCAAGTCATAAACCTTGAAAAATTCAAAAAAAAGAACAAAAAAAAAAAAAAAAGAAGAAGGAAATGTGAAACGCTGTTGCTACTGGTGACTTGGGCAGTCGCGGTAATTGTAGGAAGTTGAAGCCACTACCATCACGAATAGTAGCGGTTGCTATTCGCCGCAGCTCTTGGAAAGGTGGCGCCTCCCCCTTTGATTCAAGTTCTCTTTGAATGGTCTTAACCGGTTATCATGTCGATGGTGGTGGTGGTAGCAGTTGCGGCGGCTAGAGTGGTAGTAGTAGGGGCGGCAGCAGCGTCGTTTAGGGTTTGAAGAGTGGTGATGGTGATGAAAGAATATATAGGTGGCGGCGGCGGCGGCTAGGGTTTTGTTGATTATATGTGTCACGCCCTCACTATATTGTCTAGTAGTATCTTATTAGATGGTGGTGGTGGTAGCAGTTGCGGCGGCTAGAGTGGTAGTAGTAGGGGCGGCAGCAGCGTCGTTTAGGGTTTGAAGAGTGGTGATGGTGATGAAAGAATATATAGGTGGCGGCGGCGGCGGCTAGGGTTTTGTTGATTATATGTGTCACGCCCTCACTATATTGTCTAGTAGTATCTTATTAGATGGTGGTGGTGGTAGCAGTTGCGGCGGCTAGAGTGGTAGTAGTAGGGGCGGCAGCAGCGTCGTTTAGGGTTTGAAGAGTGGTGATGGTGATGAAAGAATATATAGGTGGCGGCGGCGGCGGCTAGGGTTTTGTTGATTATATGTGTCACGCCCTCACTATATTGTCTAGTAGTATCTTATTAGATGGTGGTGGTGGTAGCAGTTGCGGCGGCTAGAGTGGTAGTAGTAGGGGCGGCAGCAGCGTCGTTTAGGGTTTGAAGAGTGGTGATGGTGATGAAAGAATATATAGGTGGCGGCGGCGGCGGCTAGGGTTTTGTTGATTATATGTGTCACGCCCTCACTATATTGTCTAGTAGTATCTTATTAGATGGTGGTGGTGGTAGCAGTTGCGGCGGCTAGAGTGGTAGTAGTAGGGGCGGCAGCAGCGTCGTTTAGGGTTTGAAGAGTGGTGATGGTGATGAAAGAATATATAGGTGGTGGCGGCGGCGGCTAGGGTTTTGTTGATTATATGTGTCACGCCCTCACTATATTGTCTAGTAGTATCTTATTATTAGCTAATATATTGTGTTGTGGAAGCTTTCATTTAAAATTGTTGCCTTCAACAATAATAGCGAAGGACAAAACATACAAAACTAACAAGTTCTTTTCTAAAAAAACCATTACAATGTTACTACATGGTGTCATAAACTTTTCTTTGAGCTTATAGGAAAGCCTAGACATCCTTATAGCTAGTTTGACCATAACTACCGAATTTCTTCATTTGCATTTCATGCTCAAATGCTTTGCACAATTAAAAGTAGATTTATAAAAAGATTTAAATAGCACAATGTATTATGCTAATAAGTATATTTCATTGATAAACTAGCCGTGTTAAGTGATTGGAAGAACTTTACATAGAAAAGTGGCCCTCCAACCAATACAAATGCTACACCTTCCTTTTCTCTTACATACTACAAGCTCTATATATGTGTATACTTATATATTTATAATTTTACATATATTCTCATGAGCATCTATATAGTCATTACTAGTTAATATCCTTATTTTTTTATAGTACTACATTAAGAGAAAAATATAGGTCGATCTCATAAATCTATCACTATAAAGATGAGCATGGATATGGGCACAAAAGATATTAAGTTCATAAGTTGTCCCTAAATACATTTGTAACCAAGGTGCATCTTTATAATAGCTCCAAAGTTCAGTTTACACTACATGCAAAATTCTGCTTTCATCTGCAGACATGTTCCAACTCACGGCTTGCTTTTCAAACACCTTGCACTCAGTCATCTACAAAATTATAGAGAATGGGATGAGTAAAATGTACCTAGTAAGTAATACAATCTTTTGATTCGCTGCTTTTATATAAGAAATTCACTTAATCGCAAGTTCAAGAAAAATATGAAATGTACAAAACTTTTAATTGTACAAGAGGGCCCGATTACTAGTTAAACTCTTACTCGTAGTGCGCATAATATTCATATCAATTCATGTAATTCAATAGTGATTCGATCATGGCCATGTATATTCTAGTGGATCCATGTACAAATCCCGGTTGACTCCTACTGAAATTTTAAACAAAGTGCAATACAAATACAAGGTAATACACTATATAAATCATCACATGTCTTGTTATCATTAATTAGATGGCTCCTAGTATAGAATAGAACAAAGCAAAGTAAATACAAGAAGGGTAGAGTATCAACAAGTGATTCAAATGTAATAAATCAATTTTTATTTACATAATAATGCATCAAATCCATGTTCATCTTATTAAAATTCATGAATGCTCAAAGGGAATCAAAACATTTGGGCATATTCTCTTTACTGTTTTGAGACCGTTTTTAGTTTTCGGTTCTTTAAAACACTAAAAATGAGTTTACGTTCATATTTTCAAAAACAAATTTTGAAAGACAAGAAATTTTTTAACAAAGAAAACAGAAAATAGTAAAAAGTCGTTTTGAGAGTTTTTAAGCAAAACAAGTACTTAATTAAAAATAAGGAAAACGCTTTGTTTTGGGAATTCCAATTTCTCTTTCCTTTAATTTTACAACCCTTCGTCTCTCCTCCTCTAATTTCTCTTTCCTCTAATTTTATTCATGTGTCCTATGTTTCTAAAGTTAGTTTATTTTTTTATTATTTTTTTTTGTATTTCCTTTTTTCTCATAACAAACTATAGCAAACTTTCAGATTTTAATCTTGCTAATGATACATTGAAAAAATAATTTTTTTAATGAAAGAACAAAATAATTTAATTTACTTAAAAAGGAAATAAATTTTCAAAATGTCAAAAAGAACATGTTTTCCCGGTTTGGGTCTCTTAAAACAGTCTTCCAAAATGACAAAGTAAACGCATTTTCAGAAATTTAAACACAAGCACTCAAAACAAAAAATTGAAAATGAATTAAAAACTTAAAAATAGAAAACTGAATTACGAAAAGAACACAGCCTTAGTTACTCACCTCTCTAATTTGATTTCCCAAAGATTCCTTGATTTGTCCTAAGTTGAAAAGTGCCCCCAAAACCTTAATATTCTTCAATCAAAGTTGTTTTTTAAGTTGCATTCCTCCTATTTATGGAAGTGAGTCGTTTTCAAGTGAAAGGTAAGTGTTTTGGTGAGTTTTACTTAGTGTTCTATCACCCTTTCTATTTATGGACAAATCTTCTAAGTCATTTTGGGAAGGGTAAATTTCACAAAAGGTCTCCATCCTTTGTACTTAGAATCGCCTGGGTCCCTAACCTTTTTTTTAGCGCCCTGGCTCCTCAACCTTTGATAAATACACGCAACAGGTCCCTACTGACGGAATCCATCTAAAATTCCGTTAAGTGGTTGATAAAATTGTCTTTATGCCTTTATCCTTTAAATTAAAACAAAAAAATTCAAAAATAAAAAAATATATAAAAACAAAAAAAGAAAAAGATTTTAAAAAAAATACTAAAGGGGTGGTCTCCCTTTAGTCTCTTTTATTTTATTTTATTTTTTTGTGGAGGGAGGGAGGCTCTCCCCCAATTTTCTACCTGAAAAGGTAGATGAAAAGGGGGACCCTACAAAAAAACTTCAATTTCCGGTAGTTAAGTTCACTATCGGAGACAGTTTTTTTTTTTGGGGAGGAGGAGGGGACTCCCCCTTTTCATCTGCCAGAAAAGGTAGAGAAAGGGGGGAGACCCCCCATCAGGGATGGGAGTCCCTCATTTTCTACCTGAAAAAGCAGATAAAAGGAGAGAGTCCCCTTTCACTGCTATTTCCGATAGTGAACTTCACTGTCAAAAATGGTAGTTTTTTTTGGATCTCCCCCCCTTTTTCTTTCACTGCCGGAAATGGTAGTTTTTTTGGATCTCCCCATTTTTCTGCCTGAAAAGGGGTGAATCTTCCCCATGCCATTTCTGGCAGTGACTTCACAGCTGAGAATGGCAGTGAGGGGCCCCCTCTTCACTGTCGGAAATGGCAGTTTTTAGGGGGGGAGGGTCTCCTCCATTTTTACCCTTCCCAAAAACTGCCATTTCCGGCAATGAAGAGGGGGAATGGCTGTTTTGGCCCCCCCAGTCTTTTTTTAAAAATTCTTTTTATTTTTTCGTTTTTATATATTTTTTTATTTTTGAATTTTTTTGTTTTAATTTAAAAGATAAGGGCATAAAGGTAATTTTATCAACCACTTAACGGAATTTTGGATGGATTCCGTCAGTAGGGACCTGTTGCATGTATTTATCAAAGGTTAAGGACTCAGCGTGCTACAAAATAAGTTAAGGACCCAGAGGATTCTAAGTACAAAGGTTGGGGATCTTTTGTGAAATTTACCCTTTTGGGAAAAATCTTGAGATCTACCTATAAGAATTAAGACAATTGTCCTTAGATAATTTTTGAAAATAGCCAATAGAAATAAGCACAATTGTATTCTTAAGACTTTTTTCCAACAAGAACAATGACAAGTGTCCATTTTATTTTTCATGTAATTGTTTTCCTAGCATAAACTAGTGGCTCCTTCAGAGTTTATTTATTTATTACTTATGAAATCCCTTTTTTAATGTGATCTTATAATTATGTTGTTATGTTTGAGTCATACTAGTCAATAATTACATTCTTATTTTAGGCATCATTCGAGTAATAATCTTTTAATTTTGCGACATAATTGATGCAGACTCAAGTGATTATTCAATCATTGTCAAAATAATGACCACTTCATTTTTAACGTTTTGCGGAATGTTACAATATGCGTGTGTATATAAATCCAACAATAAATAAAGTAATAAAGTAATGATATGTTTCAAAAAAAAAATAAAGTAATAATAATTTAATTATTATAAAAATAATAAAAAAGAGGGTATATTTATAATTTATAAGATATTTACAATTATTTTTCTTTAATGGTGTAAAAATAGATGAGAAAATTAGCATAAAAACGGTAAATTGTTTTAAATTTAGAAAATGCGACAATTTCTAAAATGGCAACAAATAAAAAACAAACTTCAAAAATGGCACTTTCTAAAAACTTGTGTAAAAATGGCAATTTTTTGAATAAAATTACATTATTACCCTTAAGCAATCATTTCTCTTTATATCTGTATATCTCTACAATTAAAATTATGAGTACTGATTCTCGATACTACAGTTTGATAAAAAGATGTCCATATAATTTATCTGTATATCTTGACATTTAATCGCGACAATTCTCGATAGTTATTTGTATATCTCTACAGTTGATCTGTAGATCTTGACAGTTACATACTGTACTGTAGATTTAAACAGTTTCCTTTCTTGGCAGTTGAGACTTGCTGGCCGTCTGCGAGTGTAGGCCACGCGCCTCAAGCGCCAGTGAATTCCAGTCACAGACCAATACGGTTGACTTCATCTCACCATTCTGGGCAACATTCCCTTATACACCGATGTCGAATTCCTACCCGATCATTACAGATCTGATGATGACCGTGTAATGCAAATCTTGATTTGGGGTTTCTTTAATTATGAAATTCTGCGTCCGCGGGCTATTTGAGCATTGTTCGGCAAGTGTTAAGGAAGATTTTGATAAGTTTAATTGCTTGAATTGATGTCTGGATGAGGAGATCAAAGAATTAAGGCTCTTAAAATTGATACTAGAATGTTTGTTCAGGGACAATTTTGTCCAAAAAAGAGGAAAAGTGACGTTTTTGTATAAGTTTAAAAAGTGATATAATTTTGAAAATGACATACTAAAAGGTGTCAAGTTTTGTAATTTCCTCTTACAAAAATATGTTCAAATGTTGAAATGTGCCATTCGGTGGGGTACTTACAGAGTAATCCCCATCCAGTACACCACTATCTTTGAATTTTCCTCTATTATATTTTCCCTATTCCCCTTTTTTTTGGAAAATACATCCACACTACACTTTTTTATAGTTGCACCATATTTTTATTATATTGAAGGTCCTTAATCTTTATAACTTGTAAAGTTTGTGTCCCAACAAATCTTATTGCATTTTTTTATAAACTGTTTAATTAATTTTTATTTCTTGTTTCTAAATAATGGTTATTATTAAAAAAATTTCGTTCATATATCTTAGAATCATAAGAAAATATATATTTTAATTTTACGGATTTTTCTTTTTTGACTTATTTAAAAGATTTAAGTGGTTCTTACACCAAAATTTTTAGGAGAAAATCATTGTTATATATAAGATGTGATAATCAATTGAAAATTAAAAATAAAAATATGGCAAAGAAAAAGTTAATACCCTAATCTAGAAATATGAAGAAATGAAGGATATTAAATATAATTAGAGTGTAGTGTATTTAATAAAACATATGGTGTCAATATAACCACCATTTTTTTCTTTTTTTTTTTGTTTTTGTAGCTGTTTTTTTCTTTTGCAAGAACTTTTAACTTGTTTCATTATCACTTTTTTTTTTTCAATTACTCTTCATTTTCTATGATGTGACTTTTTTATTAAGTTGTTATTAAAATGTGACATTTCAATTCTTTGTGACTTTTTCTAACTAGTTGTACAAATTTAACTTTTCAATTTCTATATGTGACTATATATATGACTTTTTAATGCAGTATTGCACGGGATGCAACTGTTATCATAACTTTTTAATTTAATGTGATTTTTAATTAATCAGTTATTCTATGTGTGACTTTTCTACTTATATAAGTGACTTTTTCTATATATGAGATTTTTTAATGCAATAGTTGTACAAAATGTGACTTTATATGTGATTTTTTTAATTTAATGTGACTTTTTATTAATCGATTATTCTACATGCGACTTTTATTAAGTGGTTATATAAATGTGAAATTTCAATTCTTTGTGACTTTTTAATTAATAGGTGTTTTTTATGTGACTTTTTCTAAATAGTTACACAATTGTAACTTTTCAATTTATATATGTGACTTTCTCTATCTGACTTTTTAATTTAATACGGTTTTTTAAATACAATTACAATCCTCGTCATGACATTATAAGTGCATATAGATATATATCATTTTGAAGCATAACGTACAGAAATCAACAATATAAACCCCTATACAAGGGACTATAAGAAATCAAACTCCTATATAGGAGACTACAAACTACATATAAAAAGTAGACAAACCCGTACCTGGAGGAATGGAACCTGATACCTCTACGTCTCAAGACTTCAACCTTAGCCCCTAACCAAATGCTAATTAATCAATTATTCTATATGCGACTTTTTCTAAATAGTTATATAATTGTGACTTTTCAATTTTTGTATTTGACTTTTTCTATATATGACTTTTTATGCAATAGTTGCACAAAATGTGACTTTAATATGTGACTTTTTAATTTACTGTGTCTTTTAATTAATTGATTATATTATGTGCAACTTTTTTTCTTTAGTTATATAAATGTGACTTTTTAATTTTTATACGTGATTTTTTCGATCTATGATTTTTTAATGAGTAAATCTAAGATTTTAATTTGTATGTGACTTTTTAACGAGGAAGTTACACAAAATGTGACTATTGATTAAATATGACTTATTAATTAAATACGACTTTCTATATATGTGACTAAATTAATTTATTTTTCTAAGTAATTTTTTTTATATGTGACTTTTTTAATTAAACAGTAACACAAATGTAAAATTTTAAATAAGTAACATTAATTTGATCAATTCAAAGAAAATTACGTGATTATCCCATTTAACTAATTGTACTCCCTCCGTTCCAAAAAGATATTCCCCCTTTCCTTTTTTTATCCTTCTTAAATTATATTCATCTTTCCTAAATTAATTTTTTAGTTTTCTAATATACCCTAATTTATTGTGCATAGTAACCAACAATAAAGAACACTTAAAAATGAAATATTAAATAAATCCAAGGGTATATTAGGAAATATATTGTTAAATTGTACATTTCTAATAATATTAAGTGATGTTTTCTTAATTTATGTGAAAATGAAAGGAAAACATCTTTTGAGACTGAAGGAGTAATTAGTTTATAATGTTAATTAATTTCTGAAATGAATAATGAATATGGGTGTACAACATTTTTAATGGGCCACGACACTGGACCGTAAAACAACATCCTTTCACCGTAATTTTACCCAAGATTCATTGGCATAAATCTTGGGGTTATTTACATAAAAATCACCTTTTATAATAAAATTTTGAAAAATACCCCTTTGATTGAAAGTAATTGTTAAAATACCATGCATTTTCTATTTTAAAACTACCCCAAACTAATTTTAATTAAAATTCATTTCTTTATTAATTTATTATTATTAGTTATTATTTTAATAAATTATTATAATTATGCTAATAATTAAAAGCACTATTTTTTTAATAAAAAAGTAGTTGTCTTTTCTGTCACCGCCACCAATACTTTCAACTCCTTACCGTTAACAATTGCCGCCACCACCACAGACACAATAACAAATGTTACCATTTAGAGAGCAAATTTTACTATCCGGGAAATATTGCATTAACAAACACAACTGGATAACAGAAAAGTCCAAAAAAAAAAAAAATCGACAAAAATCAAAACCAAAAAACCAACAAAGGGGTAATAGTAAGGGTAAATGGTAACAAAACGTAACCAAAAAAAAAAAAAAAAAAAGTTAAAAGAGAAACATGAAGAGAAAGGAGATTAGTAGCACAACATGAATGGTAACATAAAAACTCAAGAAAATCTGGTACAAATGCTCGTAAATCGTAACAAAAACAACAAACAAAAAAAAATCAAAATAAAAAAGGGGAAAAAAAAAAGGAAATTCACTGCAAGTTGGAAAATGGTAACATACTGGAAAATAGTGACACACTGGAGATTGGTTTTACTGTTAAATGAAAATCAAAATTATAAAAAAAAAAGTAAAAAAATGGAAAATGAAATGCTAATTGCTAAAAGTGGAATTTTAACAAAATACTGCTTTATTCCGACTGGAGTTTTCTTCCAATAAATAGTCTTAATCATTGAAACTTCAAGGTCGAAGCCATCATTAATAGGGCTATATATTGTGGAATTCAATTGTAATTTCTCACTCGTGATTTCCAAACCAATCATTCAAGCCTAGAAAGAATTAAGAATAGAACTGGTGGTTGAATCTTTAACATCCACGCGGGAAACACGTCCTATGGTTGCTTCTCACTCAGCCCCTGATACAAGTCCTCTTTCCATGGTTTCAATCGGTAGGCGGTTGTGGTGTTGATGGTGGCGACGGTGACGGCTAGAGTGGTGGAGGCGGCGACAGTGATGGTGCGCAATGCCTTGGGTGGGGGTGGCTGCGGCTAGGGTTTGAAAAGTGTAATGGTGTTAAAGAATTTATAGATGGTGGCTAGGGTTTTGGTTTTGTGGATGATATATATATACACACACATATATAAACAAATAATAAAGTTAAAATAATAATAATAATTTAATTATTATAAGAATTGTAAAAATAAATAAAAATGGGGTATATTTACCATTTTATAAGGGTATGTTTGTAATTATTTTTGTTCAAAGGTGAAAAATGAAAGCATTGGCGGCAGTGACAGAAACAACGACTAATTTTTTATTAAAAAAATTTAGTGCCTTTAGTTATTAGTATAATTATAATAATTTATAATTTATAAAGAATAATAATTAATATTAATAAATTAATAAAAAATTAAATTTTAATTAAAGTTAGTTTGTGGTAGTTTTAAAATAGGAAATGGTATTTTAACAATTACTTTCAATCAAAGGGGTATTTTTCAAAATTTTATTTTAAAAGGTGGTTTTGTGTAAAGTTGGAAAATGGTAACATGTCAGAAAATAGTGACACACAGCAGATTGATTTTACTATTAAATGAAAATGAAAATTATAAAATAAAAAATAAAAAAAATGGAAAATGAAATGCTAATGGCTAAAAGTGGAATTTTAACATAATACTGCTATATTCCGACAGGAGCTTTCTTCTAATAAAAAGTCTTAATCAGTGAAGTGGAAGCCATCATTAACGGGGATATATATATTGTGGAATTCCATTGTAATTAATTATAGATGGTGGCTAGGGTTTTGGTTTTGTGGACGATATATATATAAACCAATAATAATAAAATTAAAATAATAAATAAAAATGGGGTATATTTACCATTTTTTATGGGTATATTTGCAATTATTTTTGTTCAAATGTGTAAAAATGAATGTCTTATTTAAAATAGGGTAAACCTCTAGCTACTTATCTCTTATAACTTTATTAGGATTTTCGTTTTTTCTTTTTCTTTTTTATTTTCTTGAAATACGAGAATTTTTAATTCTTTATTTTTATGTGACTTTTAAATAAAAAAGTGAAAGTTAATGTGACTTTTTTAAAAATATAAACTTTTTTTTAATTATATGTCGCTTTCTCTTATGTGACTTTAAAAACGTGCCCATTTATGTGACTTTTTCCCCCTATTTTATGCGACTTTTTGGTTATTTATGACTGTTACTTTTTTACTACACGTTACTTTTATATATGTGACTTTTATGAAAGTTTAATGATGACAAAAATAAAATTTGTGACTTTTTATTAAAAAGTCAGACAAATGTGATTTTATATACGTACAAACGTAACATATCTATACTTGAAAAAGTCACATAAATGTAACTTTTATATATGTGACCTTTTGATGAAAATGTATGTGTAAATGTAGCATATATTTGAAAAGATTTGTGTGGCTTTTTAATTTAAAAAGTCACACAAATGTAACTTTTATGTATGTGACATTTTGATAAAAATGCATGTGTAAATGTATTATATCTATACTTGAAAAATTTTCTATACATGATTTTTTACATTAAATGTGATTTTTTTAATATATAACTTACAAAATAAAAAGTTACATTAAATGTAACTTATTTCGAAGAATAGCCAAACAAGTGACCATGAATAATTTGTCAAAGAAAATTGATAAAAAAAAAGGAACGAAAAGAAAAAGAAGTGGAAAGAGAAAAGAAAGGAAGAAAACAAGAAACGTGACCGCATACCATGGTAAGAGAGAAGAAGAATGGTAAGACACAAGGGGGCTGCTAATTTGGAGGTAATTCACCCTAACGTTGTTGTGTTCTGACTGTAATTTTCAAATTATTTAATAAATTACAATGTTTTTTTTTCTAATTAATCCACCAAGAAAAGCATCATCTCAAGCCAATGCACAAAATATGGCGTAGCATTGGCTCTCACTTTTATATAGTAGGATTCCAGAAAACAATAACTGCTCACACTTTTATAGTATGAAATAGAGGACGCATTTTTTCCTCGAATAAGGTTCCCCCCCTTTTTTTTGTTCCCAGCAAGTTTTACTTGTCGATGTTTTAACAAGGCCTCTCTCTGTCACTATGTGATGAGAATTAGTTCCTCTCATTGCTCTATTTTATGATGCTTTTTCTATGACACTTCCACACAAACTCTAGAACCTAAGGTGAATAAAAGTAGTTTATCTTGTGAAGCTAATTAAGAGAATGACCTCGAGAACAAATAGTGAAAAAAAGTAGCTTATATCGTGAATACAAGCAAAAAGAACAACCTCAGAAACAAAAAAGTGAATAAAAGTAGCATATGTCTTTAATACAAGTAGGCCAATTGACCTCAAGAACAAAATGTGAATACATGTAGCATATCTCTTGAATACGAGCAAGGAGAATGATCTCGAGAACAAAAGGGGAATAAAAGTAGCCTATCTCCTAAATATAAGTACGGAGAGTGACCTAAAAAATAACAACAATCAATAGAGGTGCAATTTGGCTTAAGATTGCCTCACAAGCTATATAAGATATCTCGACCCAAAATCTCAAACTCACGAATAAAATGATGGTACCAAATGATGAGATAGTACACTTGTTGCTTTCGCTTCAGTATGTTGAGGGTTGACAGGCTACAAAAGTGTGGGAAGTACACGTAAATTGCATATTTTACTATCGAATCAACCTGCGATCAAATTGAAAAAGTGAAGAAATATTGGTTAAAAGCCGTTCCATGTGAGTCGAGCTACTGAACTGTTAGCAAAATTATAGTGTGAGAAAGGAAACAACAGAAAAACATAAACGGGTAGAATAAAGAAACAAAGAACCGAAACTTGTGTTAGACACATTGTCTTTAAAACAGATTCGTCCACAATACACTGGACGTTTGTTTCTCAAGATGCAATTGTTGAAACCTGGAGAAACAATACGAGAACAGTGTTGTGAGCTACCTAGGCGAACTAAAACAATACCCTATTACAAAACAGAATGTTAAGGTAGGAAAACATGGAGAATTCGTGTCTCGAATTCGTTTAACTAAAAAGGCCAAACCTGGTCCTTTAGGCAATGCAAGGCATGTTAATAGCCAAACATAAATGTGAATACATTGGAGTTAAATGGCTGATTTAAATTCTTTGTAACAGCAATAGTCACCAGTTATATAACTCCTTACATTCCAGCACATAGTGTAAGTATCTAAAATTCGTGGCTTATTTTAGCAAAATTCAGGTAACATAGGCGCCCACTTTTGGTCCGGCATTTGTGTACGTAGGTCGCGCTCACACACAAGTTCAGTGGTCCGAAGTATATTTTTGATATGTGATTTGCACTCCCTTGCAGGTGCGCACGCAAAAAAGTCTTTTAGCTACACAATTTACACATTACAAATATGTAAATACATTTAAACAAGTCGTTGGAATACTATATTTCTAAAGTGGAACAAAGTTCTTCCATTCACTTAATCCAATACTTAAACCTGTTTCTTATGACAAAATTTGAGATTCAATTTCTCATTCACTCGAACATCATTTTGGGCAAATAAACATAGGATTTCAAAGCTCTCGATGAAAAGAACATAAATCTGAATTCATATATCAAAATTAGGTATCGGATAATACACAAAATTATGCCCAAAATGCTTATATTTTCAACAATTAGAAAGTTCGGCGCGATTATGCAATTATTAGTAGAAATACAATATATCATACCATGAGCAAAATTGAATAAGACAAACTCATTTTCCAACTGTACAATTCATTTTCTATTTTGTTGTTGCAATCTCATTTGCCCATTAAACTTTACTTTTCTTTTTTTTCTTTTTTTTTGACAATTTTAAACTTTACTTTTCAAATTGATGACTTTTGGCTTTGAATATTAATTAGTTGTGTTGCATATTATAACTATTCTAATGTCATACTTGTTAGGGGGCAGTGGCAAATCCAGAGAATTTCCCCTGGGTATGCACAAATTAATCTATCAAAAAATTTTGTATAATAAAATACGGTTATATATTTTCGTAACCTTATTATAAAATTACATCATTATCAGTTTTATAAAAAACGTCATTGTCATATCCAAAGAAAAAAGTCCATTTGAATTTAGAAGTTGATAATAAAAGTATAGAACTATAAAATCTCTGAGATATATAGAAATAAATAATAACACACAAGGGATTGGCAGAAATAATAACACACAAGGGATTAAACAAAAATTTCTTTAGCTGGATTGAAAAAACAATCAATTTTTTTTTTCATTTTCACTCTCTGCAACCATGTTTAGAGCAAAATTTTCATTTTATTATTGTGAGCATGATTTTTACATTATAAATTGTTAATAAAATTGTTTATGGACAACCATATTTCCAGAAAAAAATAATACTCCCTCTGTCCCCAAGTATATAGTCTACTTTGTTTTTTCACAATGATTAAGAAATGTTCTAGACACGTACATATTTTGTTATTAATGTTCTTAAATTTGTCCCTATTAAATGAGTAGAATTCAAAATTGATAGTTATAATTAAATTATTAAATATAGATAGATTTGTAAAGTAATATAAATTAAACTTTTTGATATCGAAATGAGACTACATATTTGAGACATTCTAAAAAGGAAAATAGAACCAAATAATTGGGATGGAAGAAGTAGATGATTCACATGTAATTCAATATTACTGTTTATGGCCAGCCATATATATCAGTAAAAAGTAATATTTAAGTTGATATATAAGTGGTTCAACATTAGTCGTCGATAGTGATGGAAACTATTTGAAATTCAAACTCAAATGTGGGGGGAAAAAACTAGACAATGGAAATTAATTAAGAAAAAGAATTTCATTTGACAGGTCAACCGTACAGAGAAGAATTCATGTAAGGGGTAACATTGTAATTTCACAATTCAATGAAGGGCTCCTCTGGTCTTCTTCTTCCCTGCACGTCCCTTTGCCCTTTTCTCGCCTATTCTGAAATTTCTGACTCCTTCTCCAGCAACAATAATTTCGAATTTTCTTAAAGAAGGGGAAAAAAAACTTAGGCAACCTGGTTATGCACGTGTATACCCAGGAATACCCCTCCCTCCGCCCCTGGGGTTGGGGTCATTTTTCGTGTTCGTGATACTTTTCCCATGCATGTACGTAAAATATTTCGTGGGCATTTGATTCTTCAACATTTGAACCTTCACTTGTTTCACCCGAGCTTAATTGTGGTCAAGGATAGATCACCTATGCCCTGCATGAATATTGAGAATGCCCCTTATATAAATACCCTGTTCTCTTCTTAATTTTATTGGATAATTAAACCTCTTCTAGTTAAGCTTCTTCTCTCTGCCTGTCTATAGTTAATTAGCTAGAATACCTTCTGTTTCAGAAATGGCGGATTACAATAGCTTGTCTTCTTCACTAAAACAGTATTATTCTCCTATTTAGAGTGAAAGTAATGCAGTTAATATTGCAGATATTGGACCATCTTTGGTTGCATGCAGAACTAACTCTCGGAAATGAAATATATTCTCAGAACTAAACTTTGGAGCTATTATGAAAATGCGCCTTGGCTACAAATATATTAGGGACAACTTGTAAACTTAATATCTTTTGTGCCAACACGGCAATACCCGTGCTCATCTTTATAGAGATAAGTTTATGATGGATCGGCCTATGTTTTTCTCCTAGTGTAGTAGTATAAAAGAATAAGGGGATTACCTAAAAATGACTATATAGATTCTTATAATAACATATGTAAACTTATAAATATATATATATGTAAACACATATATAGAGCTTGTAGTATGGAAGTGAAAAGGAAGGGGTAACTTTTGTATTGATTTGGAAGCCTGCTTTTCTATGTAAAGGCTTTCCAATCACTTGATTCGGCTAGTTAATCAATAAAATATACTTATTAACATAATAGTTAATTTGTTGTTTTTTTTTTACATTTTATTGTAAACTTAGTTGTCATTATGCAAAGCGATTGGGCATGAAAAAACAAATGAAGAAATAAGAAACCGATTCTACTTCGTGATGTTGAGGATGATAAGAAGCGATCCCAAAACCTGTCTTATAAGTCTTTCCAAATTTGCAAAGAAGTTCGGTAAAACTAGCAAAAAGGTATGTTTTGGCTTTCCTAACTCAAAGAAAAATTTATGAAACCATATAATAACATCGCAATGATTCTTTAGAAAAGAACAATTTGTTAGTTTCGTATGTCTTGTCCTTCGCTTTGTGCGGAAACAAAATTTAAAATGAAAGCTTCCGCTACACAATATATTAGCTAGTATAAAGATATTCACTAATACTGAAAATAACATAGTGGGGGCATGACATATCACCTTAGTTTCTGAGTAGTAATTAAGCCTTGTGCATCGAAATTACTGAGTACATGCGTGTTATTACTCAGCGGTACTTTTAGTGTAGATTTTTCAGTTCAACTTTAATAACTTAGTTTACAACTTATTTAGAAATAACATGATTCGGGGCCCCGGGGCATAGCTCTTCTGGTCGAACAATCAGGGCAAAGGCTCGCTTCCAGCGGCATGGTGGGGGGTTCGAAACCCACTGAAGGAGTTGGAGTGTTGACTTTCCACTGAAGGGTGTTGGAGTGTGTGCAGCGGCGGAGCTAGGAAATTAAGTTAGTGCGGTCCAAAAATTTTGAAACAAGCAACTATAAAATAGTTTGACAATGAACACAAATACAATTGTCATACTTTTACAGCTGTCCTTTACGGGTTTTCATACCTTGAAACTGTTTTACAATAAGTTTATTATCAATGTTCAAAAATACATCTTTCTCTACATAAACAAGAACAAGAAGGCTATCATTCATCCACTCCTCAACAAAATTTCCTTAAATACTCCTTTTTTTGAAGTATCTTTCCATAATCTACAACATTCAAGTTCAACAACAATATTACATATAATATAAATTTTGTGTCAATTCAATCATACCTAACTTACTAATGTCTAAATTCTGACTAAGGAGTAAGCAAAGCCAAAGCCCTAAAATATAATTTATAATTTATAAACTAAACCCTACAAAATACAACGTTCAAGTTCAACATTCAAGCCAAGCCAAATTTTGTGTCAATTCAATTATACCTAACTTATACTAATGTCTAAATTCTAACTAAGCAGTAAACCAAGCCAAAGCCCTAAATTATAATTTATAAACTAAATCCTGCAAAATACAAATTGGACAAAACTTTAAAACTATAAAAGAAATCTTGAGGTAGTAAGAGGATTTAGGGCTATACATACTTGTAATTGATTCCCCTAGTGCTTAATGTAACATCCTGAAAATTTCTACAAATTAAAGTAAGCAACAAAATTGTTATTTTGAAAGAATTACTTGAATATTATTATAAGATTTCTTAAAAATTAAAAGATTGGTATTCAATTGACGTTAAAGAAAGAATTTAGTTCCTAATTGACATAAACCAAGTGTAAGGACTTAATTGACATAAATCAAAGTTCGGTGGCTTAATTAAATGATGAGACAAAGCACAAGGATTTCCCAGACAATTTCCGCCAAGTGTGCTGTATATATCGCGCCACGTGTCGAGATGTGATTGGCGGAACTTAAATTTTATTAAAACTAGCTAAGTTTCAACTATTATAAAAAGGGGTAGATCGGAAGAGCCCCAAGATTTCCCAAGCATTGCCAACATCTCATTTCTCTCCTAAACCCCCAAAATTCGTCCAAAGTGGCCATGGTGGAGAAACAACCCTAAAAACCTACCAAATACCTTGTTTTTCCCTTGAAAAAGGCTTCCTATCATACATAGGAAGGTTACAACTAAAAGAATGACCTTGAAGTGAGGAATATTAAAGGTTTTGGAGGTCTTTTTCACTTATAATTAAAGAAACCATTGGAGAATCAAAGAATATGCAATCTTTGGAAATTAAAAGGTGAGTAACACGTGTATTGGTTCTATCTCTTCTATCATTTGGCTCTTTTCTTCTCTTCGTGTCTTGGATATCTCTCTTTTGGAACTTGTGTCTTCCTTTAATTGTATTTGGCCTTTGATGTTTGACGGTGCACCATTGCTTTGGATAAATGATTGTTCTTTGCTCTTGGCCATCGCTAGTGATGCCATATACCCGTTCTGCTATGCTATCTGAATTGTTTTATGGTATTATGGCCCTGCTGTGTGGTTTCGGTCATTCTGATCTGTTATTGAATTGTATGGCTTACGGGTAGAGGCTAAACTAGTGATGTTCCCGAGCTTTGTATGTTTGAATCTTTGTGGATGACCTCTTTGTGCATAAAGCGACCCCTCTTCTGTATTATTTTCTGTGGGACCAATACATGTTGTTATTCACTGGGTACTTTTGTACTCGCCCCCTATCTTCTACAATCATATAGGTATTGAATTTAGAGCTATGTGGCCGGATCGTCCCAAAGGTGAAGGAGATACATGTATGTGATCGAGACTTCGGTGTGTGGCTGAGGTTTCGTTGTGGGTAGCCCACGGAACATTTAATCATCAGAGTGCGCAGCGAAAGTGCCTCGATATTCTGGACTATATTTGTATAAGATTTTTAAGAGTTAAAGGCTTCCGCTATTACTGTATAAAAATTCCGTTCTTGACACTTAAACACCGCCAGCGAAGCGTCGAACACTTGAACTCCACTCCAAGATCAAGAAGAAGCGGGGGCCGGGCGGAGGCTAAGCTGTAAGCTATTGTCGGTCGAGTTTTGAAATTAAGAAGAAGAAGAAGAAGAAGAAGAAGTCACCGGCAGGCACTACGGTCCGTAGCGGCAGGCGGCGGCGCGGCGGAGTCTATCAGTCCGCGTCAAAGTTGAGCAGCCCATCCATCAGGCGTCGAAGAAGAAAGCAGAGAGCAGCCCAGCACACGGTCGACAAGGAGGATGGTTCTGGTTTTGGGTAATTTAGTTTTAATTGGGTTGTTTGGGTAATGGATTATTTTTAATTGATTGGATTTGGACAATATTGGGCTAAGTTTTTATAGCTTTGGGTTAGGCCTTTTATTTTTCACTTAAATGGTCGAAGAAAAATAGGCGGACCAGACTTTTTTTTGGGCCAGTGCGGTCCAAGCCCTATTTTTACTGGACCGCTGGCCAGTCCAGTGCGGTCCATAGACTGCACTGGGCCTATTGGGCCTCCGCCCCTGAGTGTGTGGTAGAGGGCCCTTTGTGCACAGAAATGTACAGCTTGGGAAGGAAACTGGGGACCAGTCGAGGCATATCCTGCGATTTACCTCCTTCAGGGTTTTAGGGGTAAGGGTCCTGGAGGCTCAGGAATAGTTTGGCAAAGCTGGGATACGTAGTGCCAATAAAAAAAAAAGAAAATAAAAAGATAAGATATAACATGATTCGGTTCTAATTTTCATATTACAATTTCTACATTTTTGGGCATTTGCAAGAAATTAGAAATTTTCCAACATTTCAGTTATATCTATGTATCATAAAGTTTAGTAAAACTTTCAGGAAAAAAAATTAAAGAATACATAAAACTATATATATGTATTTGCGAATTTATCCACTCAATGAATTATAAGCTCATATATTTTCTAACGTTTTTCCTATCAGGAAGTGACCGAGCTTGAGTAGGGTTGACGGCTTATACATTCATATTTTACCACCATTCAGTAGATTGTACGACATAGAAATATTTAGCACTTCATGAAACATTGGCATATTTCATATTTGTATTTTCATGCTAGTTGGAAATGTTAGGCATTTGAAATGATTTATTTTGGTTTTGATGTTGGGCGAATTGTAAAACTATTTCCCACTTTTTTGGAGTCTCTAACGGATGGTTAATAATGTCTTTTGGAGGCTCCTTGCTTTCTCTCATTAGCTAGTTTTCAGTCAGAAGTTTCTTGTCTATCCTAACCTAACTAGACCACGAGAAGTTGTAAGTTCATTTCTTGTTATTTCCATGATGATGTAAAGAATGTGTATGCGCTGTACTGGCTTCCATAGTTCATTCAAATAGGCCTTCTCGAAATCCGTCTCTGATCCTACGGCTGCTGGTCGGTTTTCTAGTCCAAGTGGTGTTCCCAGCCGGGGTCAGGTGCCTTTTTCTCTCTAACAGGCCCAGCCCTAAGGCCTCAGATTAATGGTTACTAGAGTATCAAGATGACTAGCGTGTTTAACATGTGAAAGCGATCTATCCTGAAGGATCCCTGTCATATTTCTTGGATGTGCAATCTCCCCCAACGGCTTTGTATTTGCAGCAAAACTGTTGTCTTGAGATTCATCTGTCCTGAAGGGAATAATAACTGAAAACTGAGGCCATTCAAGCATCAAGCCAGTTGAAATCACAAGAGAGAAGCAATATACACACGTTTGTGTTATAATCGCTAAGCGTATTTTTCAGGATAAGTTAAGATTTTCAATGATGCATTAGTTGAAATATTCATTGTGGAGTTTGTGTAGATTTGATGAGAATGCTTCGGTTAGCATTCCATTTCTAATTGATGTAATCTTTACCTGAAATATCGTTCAATGCCTCGCATTTGTCAACTGTTATCTATTCAGCATTGCAATGTTTGATGGATGCTATGAATTGAACAGTAGTCAATAGTTTGAAATATGAAAAACAGTTTTATTGTACAATTATTTCATAACAACTTGACTGGAAATTTGATGTGAAATTCTGACTTTCTTGTATAGGATTACAGGGGAATTGGCTCAAGAATCAGAGAAGCTAATTTTTCTTTGGTTCCCACATAGGGAACTCCAAATCCATCTCCATCCTGGTAAAAGCATTGAGCAATCCTTGCTAGATTCATTGCAGTGGTAATGAAACCCTTGAAGGGTCTGTCCATTAGGATTTCCTTGTTCATTTTCTTCCATGTCACTT
This sequence comes from Nyctanthes arbor-tristis, assembly GCA_963692815.1. Classification (NCBI taxonomy): domain Eukaryota; kingdom Viridiplantae; phylum Streptophyta; class Magnoliopsida; order Lamiales; family Oleaceae; genus Nyctanthes; species Nyctanthes arbor-tristis. The sequence goes on from CAVNYN010248610.1 coordinate 24,009, forward strand.
CAATTACGTACTTGACATAGTCTCTAGCATCCTCTTCCGAGCACCCCACGTCGTGCATGTAACACTGGATTGATTTTGGAACATCACCTCTCTTGATTTCGTCCTGGATATCAAATGAAAAATACGTTGTTTTACTTGTTTGGTTGTGTTTGTTGATGATTTTCAAGAGCTTCCAGGAAGTTTGGTTAAAAAACCTATATTGCAAGACACATGAAAAAGATTTTTCATGTCTTTTTTCTATACAAAACTATCTAGTATTGTGTATTAAACATGTTATAAGTAGAGTTGAATTTGCATACGGATGAAGTTCCCAAGTCATCTGTCAGACGAAGAACCAGCGACGGCAAGCGAATGATACCAGGGTACTGCTCCAAAAGTCCCAAATCCTTCTTTGTAATAGGATTTATTGTGCAAAAATAAGCATGGAAAAGAAGCAAAGGCCCAGTGACGGATATCCAGGCTGTGTTGAGGTACTCACTCAGGCTGGGAATATACCCACTGTTGTACCATCTTGCTTCTATCAAGTCAGTTCTACAGAGCTCCGCAAACTAATTGTGTAAAACAAAACAAATTAAGGGACAAAGGAATCTCAAGTAATATTGAATATGCAGAGGAAAAATTAATGTTCTTACCAATTTTTGTGTATTCGAGATTATGTTGAAACCTTGCTGTTTCAGAACATCATTAGCCATTTCATTAGTGATGTTGAAGAGAGCCAGGAAACAAATCCTCATGTATTCCGGTAGCTGGTTCAGTGCATTGATATCCCACCTGATCATATACAACAAGAATGAATTTTTCAATTTTCTTTGAGGGAAGGGAATCATCAAATCTAAATCTTTATTTTAATTTGTGGGTTTCAGGGGTCGGATAGAGGTGAAAATGGATCAGATTGAGGGACTATGAACGAGGATTGATTAACATTGTGCATTAGACACCAACCTCTCAACGATATTTGTGAATAGCGCAAGTTCCTCCAAGGTACCATAGACGTCGTATATGTCATCAATTATTGTTAAGAGTACAGCAATCTTGGTTAGCATCGTCCTACAGTACTGGAATCGAGGTTCTGGAGTGAACCCCAATGCCCACAAGTAACACTCCACCAATCTGTGCCTAGCAAAGCTCAACTTTTCTGGAAGACAAGTTTCTCTATACCACCTGAAATTAAAGTTTTATATTATCATTTAAGTGGAAACACAAATCTTTATCAATAACAGATGGAACTTTAATGTGATTCTACTTACCTTGACATTTGCTTTACTTCATCCTGATATATAGCCTGTACCGTGTTAAAATCCAACTTGGCAAATTCGAGCAGAATATGGTCTGCGTCGAGCCTCTTCTCGTACATATTTATGAACCATTTGGCTTCAAGTTTCTGCACTCTCCAGTGCAGAGGAAGCTCTAATGCATGACTGACTTGCTCTCTTAGATTCTCATCTGTAATATGCTCCAGTCTTTCTTTAAGATGATGAATCGCAAAATCTCTAGCCGCGTCCAGGATGCCTTCGTTTTCCATGGATAGAAATGAAGCTTCATATAGCAATAGAAGTCCCTCTATGTTACCAGAAATTTCTTCGACGAAATTTCCCTCCTCGTCCATGAAACCGCAGAAAACCTCTGCAAAGACTATAGAATTTTTAAAGAAATGCTAAAGTGGACAATCAATATTACGTACTAGACATGTCTTTTCAATATGATCAAAACTCGAAAAAAAGACAAGAATCTGGAACTTCAATAATTTTAGGGTACATACCTTGAGGGACCTGATATCCATGTTGTCTGAGGAGTCTGAATCTGAGGGCTGTTGAATACAAATCCTCCTTGATCTTATTATCGCAACTTTGTTCAGTAATGTTGTCCAATATTTTCTTGATTTCATCGTCAAAATGGTAAGAAACATCAAGCCTTTGCAAATTATCAATAAGCATCAGTTGATCAAACTCATCCTCTGTTTCATTGATGATAATCTCCGTCTTTCCCTTCAAATCCTTGGCCAGTTCCAAGTACTCTTTCCCCTGTCGTCGTTTTTTCGAACATAAAATTATCAGAGACAGATAACCAAATAAAATAATAATATAAAATAAAATAAAAATAAAAAGGGGAAAGAAGAAATAAATAGTAACTATTTTATTGATAGTACCGTATACGTAGTAGATATTGACTGCACATAATCGTCGTCCCAAACGCTTGGTCCAAAGTTTCCAGATCTCCTCGTCTCCATTATTTCAAGATGAGGATGGTGTAGCTGATGATCAGATCCACAGGTTCCCCAAGTGCATGAATTTATAGGCGTGTATGGAAGTCGATTGAGTTACAACTCTTAGTTGCGTGGACAGAGACACCAAATAGACGTCTAACAGCATAAATCCCGCTAGATCATTTTTACTGGAGATGGCCCCACTAAATTTCCGAATTTCATTTTATTAAATAATGTTTTCTTCAATTTTTGTAACAATTTCAACACAAAATACATACTTCTTATCTTCGAAATATATAGTCCACTTTTCTTTTTTGAATTGTTCCAAATATATGGTTCGTTTTACAAATTGAAAAATATAATTTACATTACTTTACTAAACTACTCTGATTTAATACTTAGTTATATTTATCAATTTTGAATTCTACTTATTAAATAAGGACAAATTAGTAACACAAATTACAAAATGTGTCTTTTTAGTACATTTAATGACATTTGTGAAAAACAAAGTGGCCATATATTTGGAATGGGGAGAGTCTTGAATCATGACGGCATTAAGTAGCTAGTAGATCAAGAAGGAAAAAAGAAAAGTTAAAGTCTTGTTCATTGATACGGTCAAATTATACCCCTGTATCGTTATTGATGTATAACTTAAATAGTTCAACTAAATTAAAACGCTGAGTCCAACAAGGAGGAAACAATGCAGACTCTGAATAACCAAGAAACTCGAGGATTTATGAAGATAAGAGATTGGAAATAAGATAGATAAAGATACACTCATACATATGCCTTGTATTCGGTCTAGATAGGTCTCATGCATCACACTTAGTGTTAGATTCATGCATAGCATTTGCTCCTACAATTTTGTGATGATTTTGGAGGTAAGGCACGTAAGTCCCCCTCTTTTGCTTTGTAATTATTTTTGATAATTAAAAAAATTTGTATCGTGAGCTTAGATTTTTGAGCCTAGATACTTCTCTTTAAAAAAAAAAGGGGAAAAATAGATAAAGATGCATTCAGTATGCATGTACGAGGTTGAGCTACAGTTTCTTGGAAGTACATTTCCGTAGAATTCAAGCATCCTTATTTTCCTTGGATTCCATAATTCATTAATGGCATATTACTAAAAGGTAAATCCAAAGAGGATTTCTTGGGGTTCAACATTGAATTGAAATAAGTCTAATATATATGTGGTACAATCATGACAAGTCAATATATAGAACGGTAATAAAAAAGTGTGGCAGAAAGCCAGAAATCAATTCAAATAAATTTCTTGAATGACCGATTGTCAATGATAAAAACTTTGAAAAATCTAATGTTGCCTCAACGTTGCGAGGATGGTTCCTCTTACGTACAGTTACGAAGAGAACCAACAGCTGCCCATCCTACAAGAGTACATAAATTCCACTCTATCTGATGACATTTTCTAGGACCAACATCGGATTCAATTAGATCAAGCATTAGGTGTAACAACTTGAGTTCTAGTCCGTCTTAGATCTTAAATTAGTCTTTGATTTTCTATTTTAACACAATCACAAGTCATGTGGTGTTTAGTTGTTGTATTTGGTTTTGGTAAGTATTTTGTGATATATCGGGATCCATTTTAATATTAAGAGAAATTCTATATTGATAAAATTATAAAAAGATGGGTCTACTTCAATGAGTCAACACTTTGTAAGGACAAGTTAAGAGAAAATCTCACATTGATAAAGTATGAAAATACTAGGGTTCTTTACATAAAAATCGCCTTTTATAATAAGATTTTGAAAATTAGATTGAAAGTGATTGTTAAAATACTATTTTCTATTTTAAAACTACCCCAAACTAATTTTAATTAAAATTCAATTCTTTATTAATTTATTATTATTAATTATTATTTTTTTATAAATTATTATAATTATACTAATAATTAAAAGCACTAAATTTTTTCAACTTAAAAGTAGTCTGCTTTTTTTGTCACCACCACCAATGCTTTCAACTCTGTACCGCTGGCAATTGTCGCCGCCACCACAAACACAGTAACAAATGTTACCATTCAGAGAGTAAATGTTACCATCCGGGAAATACCACATTAACAAATGCAGCTGGAAAATGGTAACAAAAAAGTCAAAAAAACAACAAACAAAATCAACTTGAAAAAGTGTAATAGTAAGGGTAGATCGTAACCAAAAAAAAAAATAAAATAAAAGAGAAACATGAAGAGAAAAAGGAGATTAGTAGCACAATAGAAATGGTAACATAAAAACTCAAGAAAATCTGGTAACAAATGCTCATCAATGGTAACAAAAACAACAAACAAAAAGAAATCAAAATAAAAAAAAGGAAAAAAAAAAAAGAAATTTGTAACAAGTTGGAAAATGGTAAAAACATGTCGGAAAATAGTGATACTACTGTTAAGTGAAAATTAAAATTATAAAAATAAAAAATAAAAAATGGAAAATGAAGTGCTAATTGCTAAAAGTGGAATTTTAATAGAATACAGCTATATTCTGATAGGAGTTTTCTTCCAATAAATAGTCTTAATCATTGAAACTTCAAGGTCGAAGCCATCATTAACAGGGATATACATTGTGGAATTCAATTGTAATTTCTCACCCATGAGGTCCAAACCAATCATTCAAGCCTAGAAGGAACTAAGAATGGAACTGGTACTGGTTGAATCCTTAACCACCACACGAGAAACACGTCCCATGGGTTCTTCTCACTCAGCCCTTGCTACAAGTCCTCTTTCCAGGGTTTCATTCGGTAGGTGGTTGTGCTGTTGGTGATGGCGACGGCGACGGCTGGAGTGGTTGTGGTGGTGGTGGTGGTGTGCAACGCCTTGCTAGGGTGGCGGCGGCGACTAGGGTTTGAAAAGTGTAATGTTGTTGAAGAATTTATAGGTGGTGACTAGGGTTTTGGTTTTGTGGATGGTATATATATAAACCAACAATAAAATTAAAATAATAATAATAATTTAATTATTATAAAAATAATAAAAATAAATAAAAATGGGGTATATTTACAATTTTGTAAGGGTATATTTGTAATTATTTTTGTTCAAAGGTGTAAAAATGAAAGCATTGGCGGCGGCGACGGAAAAGAGGACTACTTTTTTATTCAAAAATTAGTGCTTTTAATTATTAGTATAATTATAATAATTTATAAAAAATAATAATTTATAATAATAAACAAATAAAGAGTTGAATTTTAATTTAAAATTAGTTTGGTATAGTTTTAAAATAGGAAATGGTATTTTAACAATTACTTTCAACCAATGGGGTATTTTTCAACATTTTATTATAAAAGGTGGTTTTATGTAAAGTTGGAAAATAGTAGCATGTCGGAAAATAGTGACACATAGGAGATTGGTTTTACTGTTAAATGAAAATGAAATTTATAAAATAAAATATAAAAAAATGGAAAATAAAATACTAATGGCTAAAAATGGAATTTTAACAGAATACTGCTATATTCCGATCGGAGTATTCTTCCAATAAAAAGTCTTAATCATTGAAACTTGAAGGTGCATGGAAGCCATCATTAATAGGGATATATATATATATATATATATTGTGGAATTCCATTGGAATTTCCATTGTGATGGTGTTGAAGAATTTATAGGTGGTGGGAGAGGGTTTTGGTTTTGTGGATGATATATATATATATATAAACCAATAATAAAATTAAAATAATAATAATTTAATTATCATAAAAATAAATAAAATGGGGTATATTTCCCATTTCATATGGGTATATTTGCAATTATTTTTGTTCAAATGTGTAAAAATAGATGTCTTATTTAAAAGAGGGTAAAACCTCTAATTACCTCTTCTATAACTTTATTAGGGTTTTCTTTTTCTTTTTCTTTTTTATTTTCTTGACAATATGAAAATTTTTAATTCTTTACTTTTATGTGACTTTTAAATAAAAAAGTGAAAATTAATGTGACTTTTTTAAAAATATAATTTTTTTTATTATACGTCGCTTTCTGTTATGTGACTTTAAAAACGTGCCTATTTATGTTTCTTTTTTTTTTTCTATTTTATGCGACTTTTTGGTAATTATGACTATTACCTTTTTACAACATGTTACTTTTATATGTGTGATTTTTTTAATGAAAGTTTAATTACGACACAAATAAAATTTGTGACTTTTTAACTAAAAAATCACACAAATGTGACTTTTATATATGTGACCTTTTGATAAAAATGTATGTATAAATATAACATATCTATACTTGAAAAAGTCACAATTATGTGTGACTTTTTAATTTAAAAAGTCACACAAATGTAACTTTTATGTTTGTGAAATTTTGATAAAAATGCATGTGTAAATGTAACATATTTATACTTGAAAAGGTTTCTATACGTGATTTTTTACGTTAAATGTGACTTTATATATATATATATAACTTACAAAATAAAAAGTAACATTAAATATGACTTATTTCGAGGAATAACCAAACAAGTGACAATGAATATTTTGCCAAAGAAAATGAGGGGCAAAAAAAAATGAAGGAAAAGAAAAAGAAGTTGAGAGAGAAAAGAAAGGAAGAAGACAAGAAATATGGCCACGTGCTATGGTAAGAGAGAAGAATGGTAAGACACAAGAGGGCTGCTAATTTGGAGGTAATTCATCCCAACATTGTGTTTTGACCGTAATTTTCATCAAATTATTTAATAAATTACAGTGTTTTTTCTAATTAATCCACCAAGAAAAGCATCATCTCAAGCTAGTGCACACAATATGATGTAAGATCGGCTCCCATTTTGTTTTAGTAGGATTCCAGAAAACAGTAACTGTCTCACACTTTTGTCGTAATAGAGAAGGCATTTTTTTCCTCAATTAAGTTTTTTTTTTTTTTTTTTTGTTCCCAGCAAGTTTTACTTGGCGAGGTTTTAACAAGGCCTCTTTCGTCACTTGTTATTTTCACTTTAGTGTGTTAAGGGTTGCCAGGCAGCAAAAGCGTGGGAAGTACACGTAAATTGCATATTTTACTATCGAATCAACCTGCGATCAAGTTGGAGAAGCGAATAAATATTTGGTTAAAACCCGTTCCATGTGAGTCAAGCTATTGAACTATTAGCAAAATTGTAGTGTGAGTAAGGAAACAACAGGAAAACTTAAAAGGGTACAATAAGGAAATAAAGAATCAAAACCTGTGTTAGACACACAATGTCTTTAAAACATATTCATCCACAATACACTGGACGTTTGTTTCTCAAAATACAACAGTCGAAACCTGGAGAAACAACACGAGAACAATGTTCTAAAGCCCCTACCTAGGCAAACTAAAACAATATCCAAACAGTATGACAAAACATAATGTTAAGGTAGGAAAACATAGATAATTCGTGTAACTAAAAAGGCCAAACCCAGTCCTTTAGGCAATGCAAGGCATGCTAATAGCCAAACATAAATGTGAATACATTGAAGTTAAATGGCTGACTTAAATTCTTTGTAACAGCAACAATCACTAGTTATATAACTCCTCACATTCCAACACATGGTGCAAATCTAAAAATTCGTAGCTTATTTTAGCAAAATTCGAGTTACACTAGGCACCCACTTTTGGTCTGACATTCGTGTACGTAGTTTGCGTTCGCACACAAGTCCAGTGGTCCGAAGTATAATTATGATCTATGATTTACACTCCCCTGCAGGTGCGCAAGCAAGAGAGTCTCTCAGCTACACAATTTATACATTACAAATATGTAAATATATTTAAACAAGTCGTTGGAATACTATCTTTCTAATGTGGAACAAAGTTCTTCCATTCACTTAATTCAACGCTTAAACCCGTTTCTTATGGCAAAATTTGAGACTCATTTCTCATTCACCCGAACATCATTTTGGACAAATAAACATATGATTTCTAAGCTCTTGATGAAAAGAACACAAATCCGAATTCATATATCAAAATTAGGAATCGGATAGCACACAAAATCATTTCCAAAATGCATATATTTCCAACCATTAGAAAGTTTGGCACGATTATGCAATTATTAGTAGAAATACAATACATCATACCATGGACACAATTGAATAAAACAAACTCATTTTCCAATTGTACAAACTCATTTTCTATTTTGACTGTTGCAATCTCATTTGCCCATTAAACTTTACTTTACAAATTGATGACTTTTGGCTTTGAATATTAATTAGTTGTGTTACATATTATAACTATTCTAATGTCATACTTGTTAAGGGCTGGGGTCATTTTTCGTGTCCGTGATACTTTTCCCATGCATGCATGTAAAATGTTTGGTGGGCATTTGATTCTTCTACATTTGAACCTTCACTTGTGTCAGCCGAGCTTAATCGTGGTCACGGATAGATCACCCATGCCATGCAGGAATATTGAGCATGCACCCTTTATAAATCCCCTCTTCTCTTCTTAATTTTATCATATAATTAAACCTCTTCTAGTTAGGCTTCTTCTCTCTGCCTGTCTGTAGTTAATTAGCTAGAATACCAGCTTCTGTTTCAGAAATGGCAGTTTACAATAGCTTGTCTTCTTCACTGAAACAATATTGTTCTCGTGTTTATAGTGAAAGTAATGGAGATAGAGCATTACTTTAGTGAAAGTATTATGTGAGGAAACATCTTTTCGTAGCCACGTTGCGTAGCAAGTTGGAACTTTAACTGGAAAGATGTCAAGAATTTATAGAAAAATAGAAACTTTACAAATAGAAGTTACTTAACCGAGAATGACGTGTGAGACCCGAAATGGATTATTTTTAACAGATAAAAAATGTTTTAAAGATTAAAGTGCTAAAGTCAAGCAAAAGAGTTGTCACAGTGTGTGAAAAATGGGCTACACTTCGGACATATTACTAAAATTAAATTGAAGTTACATCAATGGGAGTGGGTGAATGCTTTATGTCAATATTGATTGCTACTATTTGTGGGAAAAGTTGATTCGAGTGTCTTCTTTGTGTGGATGACTATCAAATATTCAATTCCTTTGATGCCCGAATGATAAACATGTTTGTTGTGATAAATGTTACAATATATTGAATTAAGGATGAAGAGATAAATTAGTTTTATTAGAACGGAAAATTATCAATATTAGAATAAAATAAGAAATATAATGAGCACAGTTAAGTAGTAAATATATAATTGTGCAATATTTATGAGTTTCAGAAAAAATTGAGTGAAAATGATTTGATCAATTTTCATTAGGAAATTGAAATAGAGGGAAACATGGGTGTAGTGAAATTGCTGAATAATTTTATGCCTCGAATTTGTGCTTTTTGTGGCAATTGCCCTTTTACAAAATCAATTTAATGAAATGGACCACCGTCCAGAAATGACCAACAGCCAGAGCTAACCAAGAACGGGCGAACCGTTCGGGTGACATGCTTGATTGCCTTCCCATTCGATCACTCATGTCAGCTGATTTTTAGAATTATGGTGTCACAAGTATAGGGTCCGTTTGGAACCTATTTATAAATGGTTCAAATTATAAGGGGGTGATGTTTCAACCCCTGTGGTATGCATAACCCAATTTTCACCTACTTCTGACATTTATAAGTTTAGTTTAATTCTGTTCACCGTCGGAGGTAATTATGTTCTTTGTTTTGCTTGTTTTCGAGTTCCTCCTCATCTCCTTAATTAGCACCTTTGGTCAATATTTGGCTCTCCTGGAATTGGGGTTTTAAATTCTTCAAAATTATCCTTCCTTTTATCTACGGAGATCTCGATACGATCATCGTGTTAACTGAATGGTTTACATTTTAGCTATCGCTTTGATAGATCTATAACTTTCAATGAAAGAACTTTGTCAACCACCTATGTTATTTCATGCTTAATTTGATGAAAGTGAGATACATTGCTGGCAAAACTTCATGACTCCCGTTATCATTTAATTCATAATAGAACTACATGAGTTCAATATACTTTGAGAAATACGTGCATCTTATGAGTTCAATATACTTTGAGAAATACATGCATCTTATAAAGGACAAAAGTGCGGATAAATTTGCAATGTATTTAAGTTTGGTTGTTAGGCACACTCTGTAAGCCGTAAGGGTATAGATGGTAACTCAAATTTAGATCAAATAACCTGATCAAATAACTAACCCTGGGGCTCTCAAGAAATTGACTGTTTATTTCTTATGTAAATAAACATTTAATGCTATAACGGCCCTAAAAATTGATGTAGTGTAATACTCCCCCATCCCACAAAAATAATGCCATCTTTGGTTGCATGCAGAACTAAGTCTCAGAAATGGAGCATTCTTGAAGACACTCCTCCTGAAGACTCCTCAGAACCTCACCAATTGATTCTAAATGGACACAGTTTTAAGGTCAAATATTAACCTAATTTATTTATTTATCCCGTATTTTTAACACTGATGTGAGCATTTGGTAAAATTTGCTCCTATAAATCTATCTTTCCTTAAATGATAGTGTCAGCACAGTTGCTAGGTCTCAGATCAATACATTAATTGGTCTTATGATTTACCAAATTACTGCCACAATAAATACAGAATTTAATTAGGGCATGTTCTCTTTCATGTTTCATACTATTTTTTTAGTTTTTACCTTTCGATGTTTCTCAATCCATCCTTTTTTTGTGCCAAAGAGGTCCCTGAACTTTCTTAATACCTATAAATTACTATCTCCTCCCACAAAAATAAACTAAATAGTCTATTTTTTTTTTCATCTAACCGAAAAATAAACTTAATTCATTGTGTGAGTGTTCTATCTATCTCATGGTAGATCTCATACCTTTATTTATTATTTACCCTCCCACAACGAGCTATGTTACCATTTCAGTTATTTGGTAAGTCGAATAATTTCATGTAATTGTCATCTCTTGTTTTGCCAACTTTACATGGTATGTAATTTGTTTATTTATTTTTTTTTGGCGGCAATATATAATTATACTCTAGTTTTTCCCCTTATTTTTTGGGGGGTCCCATTAGACTTTTCCCCTAATATTATATTAGAGGGGAGGATAATCGAACCCTTGATACAGGGTTTGAATTGTGAAAACTCACTAGGATGCCATCTAATCTCATCGATTAATTTGGTTGCTAGACCCTAATTTTGGTTGAACCTTAGGTTGTCAAAAAAAAAAAATGATAGAACTTTCTCTATTTAGCAACACAATCTCTGTTGGCAACTACTATATGACTATTAGATGCTACTTGATAACCTTCTAGGAACAAGATGACTCTTCATTTTGGTCGACCCTACAGTAGTAAGCTTACAGCGTGTTTGGCAACTATTTATAAGTGGGTTGTTTATAAATGAGTTCCGCTATTTGTAGGTAATCATTGAGTTAATCTTTTACAAAATAGGGTAAAGTCACTGTCTTAGCCTTAAATTATTTTTCCTCAATTACATAATATACATGGGCAAGATTATGAATTTACCCCATTTTGTAAAAAATTACCTGAATACTTACCTGCTAATAGTATTTTCTTTTATGATAAATTTAGTTTATAAATTTTTACGTGACATTATTTTATTGGTTTCTTTTTTATAAAAAGTAAAAAATTATAACTTGACTTTTACTTTTGAGTTAATTTCACTCGGGTAATTTTCACCTAACGTCCCTAACTTTTTAAGTATTAATAGATTCTGTCCTCAACCTTTATTTTTCCTCCTGTGGGTCTCCAACTTTTTAAGAAATCTCCATCTAAGTCCTTAGCAACGGAATCCGTCAATTTTTGCCGTTAAGTTAGAGGTATTTTGGTAAAATAAAAAAACAAATATTTTACATTAAAAAATATTTAAATTTAAAAAAAAGGGAAAATGGGGAGAGGAAATGGCAGCCTTTTGGGTTGGGGGAATCTCTCCCCTCCACCTTTTGGGTGCCATTTTTGGCAAGGTTGCAGGAAATGACAGTAGTCTTCCCTCTTGTACTGTCAGAAATGTTAGCCAGAAGGCTACTGGAAATGGCAGCAATGCGGCCAAACGGCTATCAAAAATGGTAGCCAAAATGGGGAAGTCATTCTCCTCCATTTTTCCCTTTTTTCTTTTTAATAATTTTTTTGGTATTTTACAAAAATACCCCTAACTTAACGGCAGAAATTGACGGATTCCGTTGCCAGGGACTTGGATAGGGATTTCTTAAAAGGTTAGGAACCCACAGGAGGAAAAATAAAAGTTGACGTGATCTATTAATACTTGAACGGTTAAAGGCGTTAGGTGTAAATTACCCCTTTGACTATTAGTCTCTAACCTTTTAACTTTAACATAATCTTATCCCCATTCTTTTTTCCCACCTCGTGGGTCCTCAAACTTTCATATAATAGCCAAGTTTCGTCCTTCCATTAGATTTCCGTCCGTTTTTTCCATTTAACCCCTAAAAAGTGACAATTTTACCCTTACATTCTTAAAACACTGGGGATAAAAGGCAAAAAGTACTCTGGATATAAAAAGAAGATTAAAAATAGAAAATTGAAAAACAAAAAAATTTAAAAATAAAGATTAATTATTCAAAACCCACCACACCCATCCTTTATTTGTCCGCCAATTGCATTGTACCATGTATTCATTTTCTATGGTAGATGAGTATGATGTAACTAACATTCATTTTTAAATATTTGTAAAGAAAAAATATGGTAGAAATAAATATTAATCATGTTAGACTCTTTGCTCATGGGAAATGAAACTATGGTGAAATTCAATTGGAGGAAGAATAGTGGTTGGGGAGGGGTGGTGTCGGGAGAAGTGATGTTTATTTTTTAAATTTGTTTCTTTCTCAATAATATTTATTTTTAGATTTTTTAATTATTTTTTATATCTAGTGTAGTTTTTACATTCAATCCATAATCTTGTAAAAATGTGAGGGTAAAATTATCATTTTACAAGGGTTAAATGGAAAAATAGATGGAAATCTGACGTACGGACGGAACTCGACTATCTATATCTATATATAAGAAAAGTAGCAGTGATTCCAGTATCTTTTTCCCGCTAAAAAAGATACTGGAATCTGTTGCTTTTTATATATCCTTTCATTTTATTCGTCAGTTTTTTGTTTTGCATTTTTTTATTATATTTATTTTTTAGTTGATGTAGTTCTATTTGTAACGGCCCACTACTCTGCCATTTGTGCACTTGACGAGCCTACATGTTCAGTTTAAACCAATATGTTAGTTAACTATTATTTGTTTTACCTTTATACGTAGAACCACCCATTACCTTTATTTTCTCCTTTTTTCTCAATCAATTTTACCACATTTTTGTGTAGATTCATGCAGAAACTGCACATTTTCAACTTCATTTTTTTTTTTTAGTTTTGCATTATTATTTTTTTTTTGTCGTATCTTGCATTCTCCTAGCTTTCCACCGTATTTTTCCAAAGAATGACATAAATTTTGTAAATCATAATAATCAATGGAAAGTTCCTGAGCTTGTTATGGCACCTTGAGTGTCACACCCCGTTGTTCAAATAGTTTTAACAAGTTATCTGTTCACAGAAGCTTTTATTTTTAATATCTATTAGCAACGAGGGACGAGACTAACAATTTGGTTTTCAAAAGAGTATTGGAATACAGTTCTTCTTTATGTTCAAAGTTACCTTATCTTATCACTACAACTAATCAAGAGATATGGATGGTTAGTTACCTATTTATTTACTTTTTATACACAATCATTTTTGCCCAATTGAGCACGGTGTAAGAACACACAATAAGTTAGGATAGTAAACAAAATTTTATTGTCACTTGCCGAGTTACATAATTGGAGAACCTTTACATGAAAAATAGGCCTCCAATTCTTACAAAAGTTATTCTTATAACTTCACATGCCGAGTTGTGAGTGTCTGCCTATACTTAGGGTTGTTCTTATATTTAGTGTCATATTATTATGATGCTAACTTCTTATAACTAGTCATGCTATTAGGCTACTACATTTAAATGAAAAATATCGGTTTATCAACCATAAATTTATCGTGGTAGAGACGGGCATGAGTGTAGGCACAATAAATATTGAGTTCATATGTAATGCCCAAATACATTAGGAATTGTGAGGCGTCCTTGTAATAACCGCATAAGTCCGTCTCTATCACTTGAGATATCCTACTCCCACTCAAGTTCTCACCCCATGTCTCGGCTTGCCTTTCAAAGATCTTGCGAATAAACATCTACAAAAAAGTAAATATACACTAAGTGAGTACAAGGTACCCCGTGAGTAACAATATCTTGGTTTGCCACAAGGTTACATGAATCATTTTTCAATTTTAAGTTCAAGAAAACATAAATATGCACAAACCTTTTCAAATGTATGATAGGGCCCAAGCACTAGAATTACCTACTACCCGTAGCGCGCAATGATATTATTCAAATGCCAAGTTGATCATGGCAATATAATGATAAGTGGATCTATACTAAAACCCCGGTTGACTCTTACCGGAATTCCAAGCCAAGAGTAATATCAATCCAATAAAATATCATACTAGTCTTCCCTATCCCGGAGTCATTAGATAGGTCATAGTATGACAACAATTCAAAGCAAGCCAATACAAGACGGGTAGAGGAATACTATTGGTTCAAATGCAAGAAAACACTTTAATTCTTATTATAGCAATGCGCTAAACACAAGCTTTTCTTTAAAACTCATGCATGACGAGGAAACTAAAATATTAGTTACTCACCTTGTTCTTGCCCTTTTAAAGATTATTAGATGTTTATAAGTAGAAAGATCCCTTCAAATCCTTGACTATTTCTTAAACAAATTAAGTAGCTTCTAAAGTAGGGGTTTAATATGTATATGAAAAGAGCTTTGTTTGAGGGACAAAAGAAGCGTTTTGAAGCCTTTAGATGATGTTCCATGGCTAATTCCTTTTATGGACGAATTTTTTAGATTATTTGGAGAAAAGCTTGAGTTCCACCTATGAAAACTTGGCCATTTGACCTTAGATAATTTCAATTAGCCAATCAAAATAAGTCCAATTGGGGGCTTGGGGATTCATCTCATCAATCAAAGTGTCAAGTGTTTCCAAATTTAATTCATGTGAGCATTTTTCTAAATGGCCAAGTGTCATCTACATTTTTCTTCCTCTATTACTTAATGAGTCCTTCTATTTAGTGGACTTCTATAATTCGGTCTTGGTGTTTTCGACTTATACTAATTAAGCGCAACATTTTAGTTTTAAGCATTTCTTTTGCTCCGAACTCACTTCCTAATTAGACCTAATCATTCTTTTGGCAACACCACTACCGATGAAAATAATCGATATAAACTCAAGTTATCATTTCATTCTCGTCATGGCAAACAAAATATTTCCAAAGTCTTAGAAAACGTAATCACTTATTACGCAATTACAAAATTTTCTTACCAATTGCTACTAATTGAGCAATATTCAAGAAGTGATTAAATTATCATCCAAAAATGCCACTAAGAAATTTTTTTGAAATTCCACGGGGTGTCACATTGAGATTGATTTCATATGGTTAAATATGATGTCATGTAAGACATTTTGTACTATGACAGCCCTAGTCACCTTATCTTATCGTTGTAGAGTTGCCATTTACAATACATTACATTTAACGTTGTTTTTTAAACAAACTTTGAAATATAAAATATGTTCACATCCCTCTTCAGTAACAAATATTTACTTTTTGGGTTTATTTCTTCCTATCATTGTAAGGTCATGAATCATACATGTATTTTAGAAGATAGCCGACTATATAATCTATTTTATTGAAAGTTCATGTAATCTACTTTATGATATATAAGAATCTTTTAGACACAAGTTCATATGAGAATTACATTCTTGGTGATAGTTTTGTTTCTTATAAGAGTTGGGACAATATTTACTTTAAAGCCCATAGTGGAACTTCATGATTAATATTGTTTTTAGTGTAACATTTAAAATGCACTTGAGGAAGTAGGGGCGGAGCTAGGATGTGGGCTTGGTGTGGGCAAAGTACTAAATTTTGATACTTATACAAGATAATAAATTTGTAATACTAGAACAAGGAAAGTAGACAAATGACATATTTTTCGAGCTATAACAATCTCTGATGAAAAAAATATAACAACGTCTAATGAGAATATTTATATATTTTCCCATCTATAGAAAGTTTAGATGAAAGAACTATGATCATAGAATACAGAAATAATCAAATTCAAAACTTATGTGAAATTTTTCAGTTGGGCGTAAATGAAAAATTTCATTTGAAGCTAAAAAAAGAGCAACTAGCTCAGTCCGGTCCCTACAATTCAACCATTTCAATGATGTTTAATCGCCTGTATTAGACCCTTACCGCGGGGTTTTCGCGCGAGGTAAAGTCATACCTTCTCCACCCCTCTTCTCCATCCCATTTGTAATTAAAAAAAAAAATCAATGATTGAATCTATTTTTATTACATTGTCCATTCTTCTATTTTAGTTGTCTTCTACTATTGCAATATAATTTATTTTGTCAATAATTTATTCCGTGCATCGCACGGGAGTATAACTAGTTATATGAAAGTTTGGGGACCCACGAGGTGAGAAAAAAGGAGTGAGGATAGGATTCTATAAAGATTGAAATGTTGGCGAGTAATAGTGAAATTAACCCTTTAGCTTTTGACTTTTTCGGAGAAAAAATGTGAAACCAATGAAATGATGATATGTGGCAGTTTATAAACAAAGTTGTTTATAAATTTAGTTGACATTAGCTTAACGTAGGCTCCTCTACCCTGTATACAAGGCTTGGGTAGTTTCATGTGCTAGGTGCACGACATGTTTGCTTGTTATAATGCATTAATTGAAGCCGGTCTTCTACTTCGGGGTTTACTCTGCGTGTAAGAGTATGCCAATCTTTTCTGGAAACAATTTATTGGACTTGGTAAATAGGGGAGGACTTTACTACTAGGAATTTCATTCAAGATGTTAACGAGTTCGTGTTAGAGTATGTTCAGTTTGACTTAGTAAAATGTCAGTTTTTGTCCTAGTCTCTTTTTGTTTAAATTGTCATTTGTGATTTGATTTCCTCGTATAAATGTCTTCGTAGACTGAATAAAGTGCTTCGCATACACTTCAGTCAATTAATTATTTTAAAAATGCGCAGCAAAATAACTTGCAGGATGAATACTACACGCTAAATGAACAAAAACTAGAGGATGTCAGGAACTAATTACTGAAATCATCAGTAGAATTGTTCGGAGATCAAATGGGGAGTTTAATTTTGATGGATGCTATCCAACGACTTGGTGTCGACTACCACTTTGAGGAGGAGATTAAGGCCATTCTCCGGTGACATCAGACTGCAGCTTCGACTGCAAACTCACGCTACACTTTTCGCCATCTCTCGCTTTTGTTCCGGCTCCTTAGACAGCATGGTTTCTGCATCCCAGCAGGTCAAACTGAACAGTCTGAACTTCATTCTCTTTTTCCTTTTTTGGTGATTGACTGCTATTTATTTTATGATATCTAGCAAATTTGGTTTTTTTTTTTCGTTTCTTTTTTAATTTTTACAGAGACGTATTCAACAAGTTCAAGGGAAATGATGGGAAGTTTGAAGAGAAACTAAAGAAAGATATTAAAGGATTGATGGAATTGTATGAAGCTTCACAATTTGGGTTAGATGGAGAAGATATACTAGATGAAGCAGAAAAATTTTCTAGCCAAATTGTTAGTTACACGTTGAAGCATACTTATCACAAGACCATTGCAAGATTTACTGCAAAGTACTTCATTAGAGATTTCGAGGTCGGAAATGGATGGGGAAAAACATTGAAAGAGCTCGAGCAAATAGAGCCTTCTGTGGCACAGGCTGCAAACTGAAAGGAATTGCCCCAAATTTCCAAGTAAGAAGACGGCGACCAAGTATTTAAGGGGTGTACTAGGTTCAGTACTCTCAGATCCATGAAAACTCCCAATCGATTTGGAAGTTCTGAAACCTTTTTTTTTTTTTTTTTTTTGGAGTAAATGACATTGGTAAAAGTTCTGATCTTTTGTAAATTTAGGTGGTGGAAAGAGCTTGGGCTAGCAGAGGAGCTTAAGCAGGTTAGGAATCAACCTTTAAAGTGGTATACATGGTCCATGGCTACGCTCAGCGATCCATCACTTTTATTTATGTGATAGACGACGTTTTTGATCTTTATGGGACACTCGATGAACTCACCGTCTTTACCCAAGCAGTAAATAGGTATGAGGACTCCAGTACTATGTACTAAATATGTAGATTTCATATATCTGTCACTCTAGGTGGATTCTACCTGAAATTTTGATCAAATGCATGTTTGATGATTGAAATTCCTAGATCACAAACAGGTGGGACTATTCCGCCATTGATATGTTACCAAAATCCTTGAAGACGTGCTACAAGGCCCTTCTCGACACCTCAAATGAGATGGGCTATAAGATCTACAAAAGGCATGGACACAATCCAATCAACTTGCTGAAATCATTAGTAAGACTTCTCATTTTTAATTAATTGGTGTAGTGGGCAAGATTGTGTGAAGCGTTCTTAGTAGAAGCCGAAGGGTTTGCATCTGGTAACTTGCCAACGCTGGACGAGTACTTGAAAAATGGAAAGGTGAGCTCAGGAGTACCTGTCGTGCTTGCCCACTTGTTCTTCCTTTTGGGAATCAATGGAAAAACAGGGGATGAAGTAGGGTTGGATGATGTATCAGAACTCATATCTTCTGTTGCCGCTATTCTTCGTCTCTCAGATGATTTTGGAAGTGCCAAGGTAATCAAGTGGCTTGATTTTCTCCATCCTTTAGTTCATCTGATGCTGACAACTTAAACTTTTAGGCGAGACCATTATCAAGATTGTAGGGTTGACGTGAGACGCAAAATGAATGACAGGATGAGCAGCAAGATGGGAATGATGGTTCCTACATAGAATGCTACATGAAAGAGAAACCGGAATCAACCATTGAGACAGCACGGGAGCGCATGGTTGAAGCGCATGGTTGATATGATATCGAGTGAATGGAAACTTCAGTGTTTTCGTTTGAACCAAAACACATCAACTTTACCTTTCACGAGAGCTTGCCTCAACGTTGCGACGGTGGTTCCTCTTATGTATAGTTACGGCGAAAATCAGCAGCTTCCGATGCTACAAGAGTACATAAATTCCACAATGTTTGATAACATATTCTTGGACCACCACCCGAGTAAATTAGATCAAGCATTTGGTGCTTCAAGGTTGATCAGAATGTCATAATCCTTAAGTTCTATTCTTATAGCTCATTAATATCCACAATCATTATTATTTTAGACTAGAAGTTTGATAGTGGGAGGATGAGTTCATACTCAACAACATTTATGATAAAATGCTTATTTACTTTAAATTGCAAAATATGCTTTATACGCTGAGTGTGTTTGATTATATAATTTTTTTGTCTAAATTTCAACTTTTGTGCTTTTAATTCATAAGTAGAAATGAAATTTAAATTTTATTGTACAATCTTAATAAACATAATATTTTCCATTTTCCTTATAAAACAATTCCCCCTCCCCGGGTAAAATGTTTTCCATGGTGGTTGGACAAAAATTTTTGGGGTAAATTTCACAAAAGGTCCCTAATATTTGTAAAAAGTAACAATTTCATCCTAACCTTTTTTTTCAAGCATGTAGGTCCCCAACCTTTTAAAAATCAGCACAAAAGGTCCATGTGGGCAATTTCTATCATTTTCATATTTATGTGCTTATAAAATAACCATCCGACCCTCATTATATGAAATAAAAGGAAATTTGTACAAAAACCTTTTAAAAAATCCAAAAGATTTAAATAAAAGAATGATAAAATATATTGTTTTCTCTGATTAGTTATTCCTAACTTCCACTAAGCACCGCCATCATTTCCTTCACAATTTTTTTTTAGCGGGGAAGGATAATGCCTTCACTTAAGTCGTCTTTGACAATAATGAAAAGTGATTTATCTCATATTTTTAGCTATACATAGATGCAAAAATTTGGAATAAAGGCGGTTGTAGTGGAAACAAAGGGGGTCCTCCCTTTTAAATTTACCAATAATTTAAACTTTCAATTTTTTTTAAAGAAAAATTCATACATTTTTAATCGTTCTAGTTTTTATAACTTCAATATCAACGACATTTCAATTATCATTGTTTATTTAGGTTTAAATTTCAGAAAGTTCATTGCTTAAAATGATTATAACACTAGTGGTAGTTTTTGTGCTATATAAGTGAATGGAAAAGATAACATATTAATTAATGTGTATATATAACTTGTGTTAAGTAGGTGGATGAGAAAATGATATACTGATAATATGTATAAATGTGTGAAAGAGGCAAAGAGATTAAAATAAATAATTACAATTTGTGTTCTTATTTGTTAAATGTAAATAAATGGTAAAATTGTCTTTATAAAAAAATGAACAATGAAAATTGACAAAAATAGTATGTAGGGACTTTTTATGCTTATTTTTGAAAGGTCAGGGACCTACATGCTTTAAAAAAAGTTAGGGTCTTTTTGTTTTTTTTGTCCCCCAAAGTATAATTTGAGGATTGTAGGGTTACAAATCATGTCTCGAACCCAAATCTTTACCATCAGAACAAGGTCCCTAACTTATTGCTATTCAAATGTATAACTTTTTAGAAAACGGAAAATAAGGTCAAAATGTTTCCCCCTTTATCTATCCAATTTTGTCCTAATCCTCCCCATCCAGGTATCATAAATTTCCCCATTACCAATGCTCCACCACTGCAAAATCGTAATATTGATGGGAATAACGGCCTCCATTGCAATTTTTGCAGTGAGGTGGAATTTCTCTCCCGTATACAAGGAGATGGCAGATTGTAGAAGCCACAAGTTTAAGGAGTTTTGAAATTACACTAGCAAGGGATCTCCCCACCAGTGTGATTACACATACTCAGAGTGAATGGAGAAGAAACACCCATTACAAGAGTTGTTGTACAAAACCAATGTTGGTTCTTAGGAATTCACATAGTTATAAAATGTAAGAAATCAATAGTTGTTTCTTAAGAAAGCAATAGTTTTTTTTACAATTTATAACTGTATTGGTTCCTTAATGAAAACTATCATTGGTTATTTAGAATTTCATCCCATCCATCTCAGTGCCATCTCTGGGAAAATTTTCAATTAATCTTACTAATAACAAATATAATATATATGGTTTGAATTGTACTCCAATGGTAAAGATGCTTACTTTCCTAGATTGTGGTCTCAAGTTCAAACCACACGTACCCCGTTTTGAATTTCCCTCTCCTCCTCTATATTTCCCTAGTATTTAAAAAAAAAATCAAATATAATATATATAGTATGTTCCATAAAATTCTTTTCTGAATATTTTGTTTGATTTTATGAGATTGAGTTGTCACATGTTTGAGTGGATCCCAACAACATAATTTTTTTTGTTTAATTTTTTTGTAAGGTGAGGTGACTATCGATTGATTAGTTGTCCACATTATTGTCTAATGAAGAACCGTTCAATTAATGCAAACGGTGGATTTGCTTTGGTTTATGTTTTAAAAATGATTTCACCCATACATTAAATTAATCTCTTAGATACGTATATGTAGTGAGAGATCATTAAACAATTTATATGTGAGTTAACTTAACGTGAGGCAACCCGCACGTGCATTGTCCAATGATCTCCGCCAAACGTATGGCGGGATAGCTTTGCTCCCTTATTTTATTTATTATTGTCTTTTGTATTACTAGTTTTCCATTTCTAGTTGATAGCCAGTCCTTCACTTGTTTGTTTCGTTTTGTCCATGGGGGGATGTTCCCCCTTGGTGGGCTGCTTTGTACCATCGGTCAATTATTAATCAAATTAATTTTTATTAAAAAAAACATTCAATTAATTTAGCTTTTTAAAGATCCTTCCAATTTATATAAGCATATGTACTTCCAATTTCGCCACATTTGATACAACAATAGCCTGCGTCGAAACACCACCTCTGTTAGTGCACAATTCTCGACCATTAGCCAGTGGAGAATGATTCCCCACTGGTCGTGAGAAGTTACCTATGTAATGAAATATTAGTAGGGATATATTAATTTCATAATTTCAAACACCACTTCCTATTGCGACAACAACTGCAATTCTAACTATAGTATGTTACTGTAGTAAAAAATATTAAATTAAAAAAGAAGGCGAAAAAAAAGGAAAATGAAGAAAAAGGGGAAAACCTATATTTTGAAGTCAGTCAAAAATTGTAATTGGTCTCCATTGATCGAATAATGGAATTAGCCCCCCACCCAAAAAAAAAAAAAAAAAATTCAGACTGGAATAAACAAAATTAAAATTACTATCCACGGAATGGAAAAATAACTTTTTGGATTCTTATGTTTCGATCTATATGTTGACTTGACTAAAATAAAAATGATTGTAAAATATATTTGAAATCAAAATGTGTATTGGGTAAGCACAACGAGGGTTATTATATATATTTGTTATTAGCTACGAAGAATATTGATTATTTTCGGTTGGTAGATTGAGATAAATAATTAAATAATTTATTTAATAATTGGCATTGTCGTGATATATTTGATAGGAACAAGAACTTTTACCTAACATACGTATTTTTCCATTAAAGCCCACATATTTTTCGTAATGGTAGTGATCTCATAAATTAGGTACAATATTTGGTGGCCAAAGCGTTGATTGCGTCTTCGTCTCTATTGTGACACTTTCGTCAAGAATGAGATAGAAAGTGACCTCTGCACGATGGCAGAGCTAGGGGGCCGTGCCAGGCCCCAGACTCCCCTAAATTGGAAAATTTTTCATTATAGTTTGCTTTTAAAAAAAAATTATATGTAAAGGTAATTTAGCGATGCGTATTATATGACTCATCTTTTCGGCCCAGTCCTATAACAGCTCCTGGCTCCGCCATTGCCTCAACGAATATGTTAAAAGTTGAAAATTTGAAAATCACGAGTTAAATTTTTAAATTTTTCACTTTACTACATAAAAATGTATATGGACGGGATCAACAAAAGATTGAAGAGCAGTATGAAACAATTTTTTACAGAAGAGCAGAAAAATACTAGCAAATCTTTTCCCTACTCGTCGTTCTCAATCCCGGCCTAAGACAAAGTGCGCCCGACCATTATCTCAGCAGTGATCAAGCGAGCAAAACTTAGTGAAAATATTCACAGTAAAATATGTTGAGTGATTAGAATCATTCATTCTCTCTCTCTCTTTTTTTTTTTTTTTTTTTGAGGGGAGGAAATGATTAGAATGATATTGTTTACCGCATATATGAGAAGTTTCGGGTGGACTATGATATGGGTGGGAAACGGCGAGGAGGAGGAAGGCAGCACGGGAGGAAAATTGAGAAGGCAATATTTCCATATGGTGCTCTTCAGCTTTCTACTTTGACAAATGGGTCCATATTCCCGCCCCCACGTCCCCTTTTTAATTTTGGCCAGATCAAGAGAATGATGATGGCTTGTTTTATAAATGTCAAAATTTGTACTTCCATATTTATATTTACAGCAAGGAATTAGATATTCATCGTTGTCAAGGGTAAAGATTCAAGAAAATCGGACAATTTATGAACTTTCTCTTGTAGATACATGGAAAAACTCCAGACTTCCATGTGTATCAGACCAAGAAAAACTCTAAATTAAGGATCGACAGTTGTCCAAATGTTAGAGAGAGACACAGATTTCCTGTTCGGAAAATGAGAAACACTATCAAGCGCCTTTTTTGGGGTTTCTTGATTTCATTCTCTGTTTTTTCGGCTTCCACGGCGGGGCTTGATGTTATAACTCCGACTCAGTTTGTCACCGGCGACGAAACCTTGGTGTCTGAAGGGGAAGAATTTGAGTTGGGTTTCTTCAATCCTGGAAAATCCGGCCACTGGTACATCGGAATCTGGTACAAGAGCATTGAGAGAACTTATGTTTGGGTTGCAAACAGAGATTCCCCCTTAAGAAACTCGTCAGGGGTTCTGAAAATCGGCGATGATGGAAATCTTGTTCTTCTGGATGCTGTCGGAAAATCTGTCTGGTCCTCCAATCATTCCAGGACAGGGAACACAGTAGCCGAATTGCTGCCAAATGGAAATTTGATTCTCCGGCGGGAAAGTGATACTGACCCGGAAAATTACTTGTGGCAGAGCTTCGATTATCCAACGGACACATTGTTGCCGGGAATGAAGCTAGGATGGGACCTGAAAACAGGCCTGAACAGGTACTTAACGTCCTGGAAAAGTTCGGATGATCCTGGCACCGGTGACTTTAGTTTCAAGCTTGATATATACGGTTTTCCAGAGTGCTTTTTGATGAATAAACAGAGTATCATCTACCGGAGCGGTCCCTGGAACGGCCTGAGATTCAGCGGCGTGCCGGAGATGAAGGCTAGTCCAATTTTCACGTTTAATTTCGAGATGAATCCGGATGAGATTTATTATGGATTTGATTTGCATAACAAGTCCGTATATTCACGATTATTAGTGAAACACTCGGGTGGGTTACAACGTTTTACTTGGATTCCGACCAGCAAATTCTGGAACCTATTCTGGTACGCTCCGAGGGATCAATGCGATGATTATAGAGAATGTGGAGTTTACGGTATATGCGACATGAACGCTTCACCGATTTGCAAGTGCATGACGGGGTTTGAGCCTAAGAATTCTCAGGCATGGTATTTGAGAGATGGATCCGATGGATGTGTTCGAAAAACTGAACTGAACTGTCAAAATGACGGGTTTTTAACATTAAGCAACATGAAACTGCCTAAGAGTTCGCCGGCATTTGTTGACAAGACAATGAGTCTAGATCAATGCCGGGAATTGTGCCGGAAAAATTGTTCGTGCCGGGCGTATTCAGACGCTAATATCTCTGGAGGTGGATCCGGTTGCCTACTTTGGACGACAGATCTTTTAGACATGAGACAATATGCGGCGGCCGAGGGTGGCCAGGATCTCCACGTTCGGGTGGCAGCTTCTGATCTAGGTAAGTAATACCCTTTCATTTTTAGATTCGCTTTAAAAAAAAATAAATAAATAAAGAAGAAAATTCTCATAGTAACGGGTTAATAGAACAACCAAACAAGTAAAAAGGAAGGGGAAAAAGGAAAAGTTTTCTATATATTAGACGGCTGACAGAAAAGCAACACTATTGAACTATGGTGCCTGGTAGTTGAAGATATTAATGAAGTATTTTGTGCAATTCCTTAGTTGTACACTTGTGCTTCTCTACTTAATTGTTTTTAAAATTTTAAAACTGAGAGGCTAGATTAGGTATAGTTGAAAAGAAAAAAAAGAATACAAAATTTGAAATTATGTATGAAAACAATCATGTTGATAAATTTATCGCGCCTATTGATACGTGTATTATTTTCAAATCATACCACTTGATTAAACTAAAATAACCACTAAGATAGGACCCTTGATACCCCCACCGTGTTGAAAAATAGATTCAACCACGGATATGATGAGTGTCTTAGAAACTTTGAAACCAAATAGTCTTACCATCTTTGTTAAAATCTGACTAGGTAGATTTTGTGAAAATAAGTGTTTGAAATTTATGCAATATAAGTGAGAATAATTAAATATATGAATGTAATTGATTTAATTAAATTTTATTTTTAAAAATAGTTTGTGATAATACAGTAACTCTTTTACGTATCATTAGATTTTCCACCTGAGTTGACACCGTAACGTTAACTTCTCTACCAAACCTAGGAGACAAAGAAAAAGAAAGGCGCTTATAACACATGAAAACATAAACAAATATGTATGGTGTGAAAATTCAAAGTTGTCGTTATTCATTAGTGGGTCCAAGTGATTAGATATGAATTTTGGGGTTGATTGGAACAATTCTTAACGGCGACCGGCTATTTGGGCCCCGAAATCAACGTGATTCCTCCGGCCGACATTTTTGACATGGTAGGTTGTGGTTGGGCCACAACGCTAAAATCTATTTGGTTTAAACAGGCCCGCCCCGAGTCGTTCGGCAGGACCGCTATCACTTTCTACTTTCTTTTTTTCTTTTTTAACTTTTCTTAAAACTCTAGCAAGTTCATAATTCCATGTCATTTTTTTAATTATTATCTGTTGACCTTTTTTCTTCCTTTATTATGCCACTATATTTATGGAAGTCCGTTGTCATTAAATACCTAGGTTACCCCTATGTGAGAAACTTGCAAGTGGGAAGAGAATGAGAAAAGACAAATGAACCCCTTTTATCCTCGCAGCTAAAGTATAAGAAAAATGTCTCGGATATCTTAGTCGACCAGGATGTTGAAAAGTTCTTTCCTCGAGTTTTGTAACTCGAGTAACATAAGCTCCACACTAGAGCACACGAGCTATTATGGTATATCCATCTAATGAAGTACACTCATCTTATTGAATAGCCTACTTTCTGTCAATGAAGTGAGACTGCCTGAAAAGTTAAGGAGAGGGCAACTACTATTGTTGTAGAGGTAGCCCCAACCGCACTAGGGTAGAGCTGGCCACATGACAAGGTGGTTACATTGCATTGGCCAATCGGCGAGCACGCTATGTGATGTGGTGTGCTAATTGTTAGAATCTAGCTGAACTAAGAGAAAATCTTGGGAACAAGTAGTAACGCGAGAGTATTAATATTAAGAAAAACAAACAATATAAGAAAGTATATGGAAAGATTGTGTAAGTTTGAAAGTGAATTACACAATTTTCAAGATACTCAACAAAATTGCTACTGGCTTTAGTACATGTTTTTAAGAGCAGAGAAGAAATACTGATTACTGTAATCTATTTCCTGAAACAAGCTGGAGGTGGATCGGGAAATGATTCCAATTCCAACAGGACAAAAAAGAGATCGGAAGAGTTGCTGGAATTACGGTTGGCATTAGCGTCGTCCTGGCTGGACTCTTCGTTTTCTTCATCTGGAAGAGGACGAAATCACGAAGTGAAATAGGGAATAAGATTGAGCATAGAGGTAATGGAAGTTGATAGTATTTTACGATTAGTCTGCTTGCTTTTCACCAGATTATGCATTGAATATGTTTTTTGTAATTGAAACAGGTTCAAGGGAAAGGAGTCAAGATTTTCTGTTTAATGGACCAGCTATTCTCAGCAATAGAGATCATTCAGGTGAAGATACAGTGGATGAAGTGGATTTACCACTATTTGATTTCGGAACCATAGTAATGGCTACCAATAAATTTTCTGAAGAAAACAAGCTTGGACAAGGGGGCTTTGGTTGTGTTTATAAGGTAAGTATCAACAACAGAAAAATCCAAGTGGAAAATATAGCGTCAGTGCTAATTTTTTTGAATGTTCTTGGAACAATAGGGCACGCTGGGAGAAGGCCAAGATATAGCAGTGAAGAGGCTATCGAAAAATTCTGGCCAAGGAATTGAGGAGTTTAAAAACGAGATGAAGCTGATTGCAAGACTTCAGCACAGAAATCTTGTTAGACTTCTGGGTTGCTGCATCAATGTGGAGGAGAAGATGTTGATATATGAATACATGGAAAACAAAAGCCTGGATTCAGTTTTGTTCAGTGAGTCTTCTTGATCTTGATTTTTATGTGAAAATTTATTTGTAAAAACACCAGCTCAGTATTGAATGTTGATGGATTTTGTTGGATGTTTCTTTTTAAGAGAAGGAGAAGAGTTCATTGCTCGACTGGAAAAGGCGGTTCAACATCATTTGTGGGATTGCACGAGGGCTTCTATATCTTCATCAAGATTCAAGATTTAGAATTATCCATAGAGATCTCAAGGCAAGCAACATTCTCCTTGATAAAGAGATGAACCCGAAAATATCAGATTTTGGCATGGCAAGAATTTTTGGAGGAGATCAGACTGAGGCAAATACAAAAAGAGTAGTCGGGACTTAGTAAGCACCAAATAAATTTTCTATGCTAGTAATAGAATTCATTAAAAGCTTCAAGTTTCATTAAAAGAATTCATATTTTGCAGTGGTTACATGTCTCCTGAATACGCAATGGACGGCCTCTTCTCCATGAAATCCGATGTTTTCAGTTTTGGGGTTCTAGTACTGGAAATAGTTAGTGGCAAGAAGAACAGAGGATTCTATCATACAAATAACCATCTTAATCTTCTTGCACATGTAAGTACACAAAATATCCCGTGTCTCTGTATCCAATAGGCTCGGATTTCTTTACATTTCAATAAACTGACAGAGAAATCGATTGAAATGCTTCAGGCATGGAGGCTGTGGAGAGAAGGAAGAGGTATGGAACTATTGGATCTAAGCAGTTGGGGAATCATACGCTGCAAATGAGGTGTTGAGGTGCATACAAGTTGGCCTATTGTGTGTCCAGGAACAAGCCGAAGACAGACCAAACATGGCGACTGTAGTCTTGATGTTGAGCAGCGATACTGCAACGATGCCACAACCCAAAAACCCAGATTTTGCTTGGGAAGAAGACCTGCTGAGACAGATTCGTCTTCGAGTAAACAGGACGAGTCCTGCACCGTAAACCAAGTTACTGTTACCATCCTAGACGGTCGATAGCTGAAGAAATCTCTGTTTATTATACTCACCTATTTTTGCTTTTATGATGAAACCAAAAGATTATTAGAATTTTTTTCCTTGATGTAGGAGGTAGGAATTTTTAGGAAAAGTTTTCCATACAAACGTAGATTGGCCTAGTTCCTTGTTGCTTTCTTTTCCGTTTTTCTTCTCTTTTATCCTCAAGTGATTGTGAATTGTAATTGGATGGAAAATTGCTTTTCCAGCAAATGCTGTCTACATATTTTGGAAAACCGATTTCCTTTTAGGGAAATTTTCTAGAACGGCAAAATTCAAAAAAACAAGTTCAAAAGATGGCCCATTTAAAAATCTTGTGCAACAATGAACATATTTTGAATAAAATTACATTCCTACTCTTACAAATAATTGTTCTTTCTTCTTTCCCTAAGATATATGAAACATGGTATTTGATTTTTTAAAAAGTCAACCATATTGTACTTGTAAGCAAGTTATTCTCAATCGACAATGGGTAGTAACCATTGGGTAAAAGAATTAAAAAATATGGCATTCCATACAGTTTACTCTCTACAGTTATATATGATAATTCTCGACAGTTACAGTTTGATAAAACGTATAATCATGACATTTCATATAATGTATATGTATATCTCTACAGTTATGTGATGTGATTCTCGACAATTACAATTTGACTTGACATTCTATACACTTTATCTGTATGTCTTTATAGTTATGTGCGATGATTCTCGACAATTACAATTTGACTTGGCATTCTATACACTTTATCTGTATGTCTCTACAATTATGTGCGGTAGTTCTCGACAATTACAATTTGACTTGACATTCTATACACTTTATTTGTATGTCAATACAGTTATTTGTTATGGTTCTCAACAATTACAATTTGACTTGGCATTCTATACACTTATCTGTATGTCTCTAAATAACTAACAATTACAATTTGACTTGACATTCTATACACTTTATCTGTATGTCTCTATATAACTATATGATGTATTTCTCAACAATACAATTTGACTTATCATTCTATACACTTTATCTGTATATTTCTATAGTTACGTTCTGTAATTCTTGACAGTTACGGTTTGACAACTTTTGAAATTGAGGACATGGGTTGAAGAAATTTTTTTTGGAAACAAAACCAATAAATACGGGAGGTCTGCAAACTGCATCATTACTTCCCTCGACCTATTTTTTTATTTTGGGAGAAACATCAGAATTTTTTCATGCCCAAAACAAAGGTACAATACAGAGAGAGAGAGAGAGAGGAAATATTTCAACCCTTCTCCAACCCAAACAAAAAAGTGAAAAACAGAACAGGGAAAAAAAACAGAAACATTATAGGAAGAAGACTAAAAGAAACCGAATCCAAACAAACCAAAGCTTCAAAATCTGCAGTAGGTTCATGATAAACTTCCAAGAAAGAAAACAAAAGGTCACTGCCTCCAAGGATCCCCAATCAAGAGATGTTGACGACGTCTTCATGAGCTTCAAGAATCACCACTTCTCTCAATAATGATAGACAGCCAATACTAATATGTTTTGCCCAAAAATAAAATGTAGAAATTAAAAAAAAAAATTCCTTTCCCTTTCAATTGCGACACAAATCTATTGGGCTTCTCAATGTCTTTCCCAAGCACAAATCTCGCCAAATTCTTCAACCCTACATTCCTCAACTCCCTCATCTGATACCTATCCGCCGCGAGCTTCCCTAAATCCACGGAATTCGCATTGAACCCAAACCCATAATCCTCCTCAAGTTTCTCCAGGCCAGCCTCAATTCCAATGCCCACAAAAGTGCAGTTCCGGTCGGACAGGAAATCAACGAGATAGGAGGGAACGTTGGGAGAATAAATGAGTTGGTAAATTAAACAGCAGTGGCCGACGCAGAGCTGGACGGTGGCTACTGGGTTCTAAATGTTTTGATTGAAACTGGGGCGCCACTCTACGTCTAGGCCCACGATCATGCCGCGGCCGCTGTGGTTGAGTTGAGGGACTTGATTTCCGATAGCCAGTCAAACACCATGGTGGGTTTGTTTGATGTCTCCGAAGAAGTCGACGTCGTACAGGTTGTGGGTATCATCTGGTAACTGGACAAACTTTATTATTAATAAACTAAATTGGCATTATACTTTTTGTTCAGGGGCAATTTTGTACCAATAAAAGGAAAGTGGACACTTTTGAATAAGTTTACAAAGTAGTCTATTTTTAAATTTGCCATATTAAAAGTGGCCATTTTTTACAATTTCCTCCTCTTTTTATTTATTTATTTTTTAATTCTTGAAATCACTAGTTGCTTCCATACAATGCATAGTGGGGTAATTCTACTAGTGATGCAGAAAAGCAGAATCTGCACCTAATTCGATGGATGCTCGATCCATGGACAGGCGGGGTGGATCACACCAAAGTTTCCTATCCACCAAGGATCACAGGGGCGGATATGGATTTGGCTTGATCCGTCCCAATCCGCTCCGTTTCGTTAAAAAAATTTGAAATCAGTCTCAAATAAACTCAAAACCATAAGGCGAAGGAAGACCAAATGAAACCCTAGTCTAACTCTCCTCTCGATGTCTTTAATTTCTACTCTCTAGTATCACACTCTCCACTGGCTTAGTCATCCACAAAAAAAAGGGAATGTGGATCGGTTGGTGAATCACTGACCTGATCCACTGCAACCCGATCCAATCCGCGAGTAGCAGATCACACATTGCTTTGTGTTTTCATACGGCAGAGTGGATTAGGGCCGCTCCGTCCCGAATCCGATCCACTACCATCACTACATCTTACCAAACTAGAATCGCATTGAATGCAAATCAACTTCTCTTATAGGGATAGTAGTGTGGATGGCTAACAAAATTAATCATGATACATGAATACAATAATTGACACAATAATTCACACCATCACATGGTAACCAGGTAAAACGTCTGGTTTTTATAGCTTTTAGCATCGATAAATCTTGTATTGAG
This sequence comes from Nyctanthes arbor-tristis, assembly GCA_963692815.1. Lineage (NCBI taxonomy): Eukaryota > Viridiplantae > Streptophyta > Magnoliopsida > Lamiales > Oleaceae > Nyctanthes > Nyctanthes arbor-tristis. Next base: position 55,523 of record CAVNYN010248610.1, read on the forward strand.
ACTGAGAGATGAAGAAGCTCGCATCAGGTCAATTATCTTATATATTTCTTGGCCTCGGTGAAGCTTGGGTAGAGGTTAAGTACTCGTACAAATTAAGAAACCGATTGTTCATATAACGTGAAAAATTTTCTAAACTTCTCAGACACGTGTCGTTGTTTGGAAGATTATGTTATGTTATTTAGATAAATAATATGTATCTAGGAGAATGACACGTGTATTGAAGGTTTTTGAAACTTTTCCCATATAACCTTATTTAAATTAAAAAACTAAATAGCTGGATAAAAAACCCTTTGCCCCCTTTATCTAAAGAGATTCTTTAGATAAAAACCCTTTTTTCTTGGTATGGTTTTGAAAAGTACATTGTGTTTTGAAATCATTTGTAAAATACCCCACTCACTTGTAAAAGTGCCCCTACTAAATTTTAATTAATTTCAGTTTTTTACTAAATTTAATTATAATAATGATTATTTTTATAATTATTACTATTATAATTAATATGTAGTGTTTTTACTACAAAACCACCACCGTTCATAACCGTTGCCGCCGTCACCGCTAAGTCATTAAAAAACGAGTAGTAAACAAAAAAAAAAAACACATACATTAGAAAAACACAAGAACACATTGGTAACAAAAAATCGAATTCATGTTGAATAAATGAAAAAAGGACAGTAACGATCCAAAAAAACTATTATGTTAACACAAAATTAGATCATGAAATGGTGTGAGTATAGAAACATAAACTTCAAAAACTCACCCAATATCATGTTATAGGAAATTTAAAAAAAACGCAAAATCTAAAAGGAAATGTTAAAAAAGAAAAGAAAAGAAAAAGCAGGAAGAAATTAAAAAAAAAAAAAAAAGAAAACAAGCAGACATGCTGCTGTGTGAAAATAGCAACAATCGCTGTTGAACGTCCAAGCAAACAGCAGCAGTCGGTGTCGACCACTGTTGTTCACAGCAGGGGGCGGTGGCCCCGATCTGAGTCCGCTTGCTACTATTCGCAGCGGGGAGCTGCCGTCCCTATCTGATTCCTCCTAATGTCGATTGGGCGTTGTGGGTGATGGCGGTGGCGGGTGGAGGTGGAGGTGGAGGTGGCGACCGCGACGCCTGGCTGGCTGGTGGCGGCAGAGATTTTTGAGATAAATAATAGATGTATTATTATATAATAATAATAACTTGGGTTTGGGCAAGGGTAGGGTTATATAATTTGTAGTTTTAATGATAAATCAAAAATATTAAAATTAATAATTATGAAAATAATAATAATCATTATAATAATTCATATAATTAAAAAATGGAAAAGAAAAAACACGATGCTAAAAAATACAATAAAAAGTACTATATATATAAATGTTATCATATAATAATGGGGTGAAAAAGAAAGTGGTAATATGAAAAAGACTATTTGTCTAATTGTTCCAAAATAAAAAGTCCTCTGCTCCGGCCCACTAAGCCACCCACCCGATTCCAATGTCGCCCTCTGGGAGTTGAGCTAGAGATTCAAGGTTGGGAGATAGAAGGCTTAAAAATCGTAAATAAAAAAATCCACGTGACCTGCATATACTAAAATTTTTTTTAGAAGATTTCTGTTGCCCTGCCCCATGACACCAGCAGGTTGAAATAGAAGTATAGAACGGTAACCCGCTTTACTAAGTTTCTCTCCACCGGCTGAGGTAAATTAGGTAATACAATTAATATTAATTAATTAATTAATTTAGAAAATCATGTAATAATATAGGTAAGAAAACAAGATCCTTACATAATCCGTTTTATATGTGGATTGTTACATTTATGCAATCTACCTCAACACGGAGATGCTCTAAATCTATCATTTAATATAATTTATTGCAATAATAATACACTAAAATAGCTGAATCATTAAAACCTAAGTCGAAAACTCTAATTTACAGGAACTTCTAAAATATATCCTTCTATTAAGCTTTGGGGTTTCACTTTTAAAAGTTGTGGAATCATTATTAAAATCTAAGTCGAAAACTCTCCACTTTGTAGGAAATTCTAAAATATATCCTTCTATTAAGGTTTGGGGTTTCATTGTTAAAAGTTAACCCTTTAATGTGGAACCTTAATACTTAACATGATATTAGAGTCTGTTACGTTCATAAGAGCCATTTGATTTGGTTAAAATTTAAACGGGTACACTAATTTCGAGATTGGTCTGCTTCAAAAGCCACTATCTTGAAGGGATGTCAAGTTAAATTCCACATCAAATAAATACCAAATAAATAATCACTATATAAAGTGTTTGGACTGCTTGTCATACTCCCTTTGGTAATTTAATCTTTAAAGGTAGAACACCAAACCTTAACACATTCATGGTGAAGACACCCAACGATATAATACATTAATAAAATATCTAATGAATGAAAAAAGAGTAACAAAATTGTGACACCGCCTACGTGTACTTACTCTAATCCCGATCCTTGCTTTTAGCAACTATTGGTGAGGGTATATGTGTCTTTTTGCCATACCCTTATTGGTCATAGAATTCAAAAATATAATACAATTAGAAAGATAACATAAAAAGTACTTGTAGAGTAAATAAGGGAAATGATAAGTGATCGCTAAAACGATTACAAATCATTATGTTTACGCAAAATCGGCGATAAGGACTTAAAGGAAAATCGTGCCAATGGAAATATGCTCCTATAAATACCCCATCCTAATCAAAATTTTAGAGAGACTTCTTAATTCTTCTTTCATATTATATCTAAAGGGACTTTCACTGTTCTCTTAAGGGAAGTTGAAGGCACTTTTAGGTGATTCTATTGAATTCTATTTGATTCAAACTTCGCATTTGAATCATTGGCGCCGTCTGCAGGAATTCAAAAAACAACTCTCGCGAGTTCCTCTTCGTTTTCAACTCAACTGATTCGTAGATTCATAGTGAAAAGCGAGGCTTAATTCTTTGGAATTTCCTCAATATTTCTGCGTAAATCATTAATAATCGGTGAATATGCCTCCCAAGGTAAGATTGTTAAAGGTGGATAAGCTTAAGAATGTATTATGTGAGGACGTCAGAGCTGGAGGTGAGGATCAATCACTACAAGTTTTCCTCTCTGAATCTCGCTCTGAACCTCCCATGTAGGAGGAGAATATAGAGGCGAAGTTCAATCATATGTAGCAGCAGCTGCTACACTCCATCATGACATTATTGTCACAATGCTCACAGGTGATCTCCCCAGTTGTTCATCCAGCCTCGATGCCTGAACCTGCTTCCACTCCAATTCCAGTTGCTCCTGCCACTAGACAACCAGAGCAAGACAGCTTCTCAGAGGAATTGTTGATGCAGAAAATAGATGAGGTTTTGGTGAAACGGAAGGCGCAATCGCTTCCGGTCATTATGAAAGAGGATCCCTTCTCTGAGGCTATAAGAAATGTGCCATTGCCAGATAAATTTCGAGAGCCATGGGAGCATTACGACGAGGTCACTGATCCAATTGACCACTTCTGAGCTTTCCAGGATCGTGCTAGCCTTCATAGATGGCCAGATGCAATAACGTGTCACGCATTTCCCCTTATCTTGAGGAAAGATGCCAGAGAATGGTTTGACACTCTATCTCTGAAGTCCATTAGCAGTTTCGCGGAGTTGGCTAATCGTTTCGCCATCTACTTCTCCAGTAGTGCCAGGAAGAAGAAGACATCACTGGCATTAATGTAAGTCGTCCAAGAAAGAAGGGAAACATTGAGGGACTATATTTCACGGTTTAATATAGCGACCTTGGGGATACAAGACTTGCAAATGTCTAGTGTCATATCAACTTTGCTAATTAGGTTGCAAAATCAAGAGATCGGAAGAGCTCGTGTAGGGAAAGAGTGTAGGCAATGATGGTGGAATTGTTGCACAGGGCCGACGAACATATTAACCAAGAAGAGGTGCTAACCACTTCTGCGCGGTTCGATATGGGTCAAATAGGCAAAGGGGAGCGAAAAATGAAGGAAGGACATGTCAATAGGGATGACGGTTATCAAACTTCTAGAGCATAATACCACTATCATTGGAGAACTGGTCAATTTCAGGGACTGTACATTGCCCCTCTCCTGTGGTCCAAATCAGTACTGGGATTTTCCGCGCGGATAATGATGGTTGACACAGTAGAAGTGGTAGAAACAGTTACGGATGTTTCCAAACGGCGAGAGCGGATAAAGCAATTCTGGATGATGGTGCAGTGATTACCGCAAGATAAAGTGCATTGGCCAGCAAAGCTCCTAACAAACCCGGAAAAACGTGATAAGGCAAAATTTTGTCATTTTCACAAGGAGCATGGACACTACACTGAGGATTGCTATCAACTTCGTAGAGAGATTGAGCAGTTAATTGCTGTGGAAATCTTGCCAAAGGAGCCAGAAGTAAACAACAACTTGGGAGGAATCGAGCCAAAATCCTGAAGTGGCGTCATTCACGTGATTATGGGAGGAAATTTAGCTGGAAGCGATTTGTCTAACAATAGGAAAGCTTACTCTAGGCCTTTATAGATAAATAATATTGTTGCTTCCTCAATATTTTCTCAGCTCATAATCTTCAATGATACCGATTTAGAAGGAGTGGCCCTACCTCATGACGATGCACTAGTCATAAAAGGGGACATAGCGAATTTTGATGTGAAGAGGGTATTGGAGGATACAGGTAGCGCAGCGAATGTGCTTAGCTGGGAAGCGTTTAAAGGCTTGAAATTAGCGGAGCGTTTCTTAAAACCAGTTAATACTCCATTACAAGGATTTGGGAGATTGATAGTTCAACCAAAAGGAGTCGTTGAATTAATGGTTGTGTTGGGAAAGAGTCCAAAGGTGGTTACGTTGAATACTATTTTCATCATTGTACTTGCATCAATGGCGTATAACGCGATATATACAGGCGTCTCCTGCTCAACGCAATAGGTGCTATCGTATCTACTCAGCATCAAGTGATAAAATTTCCCACCAGTCAGAGAATATAGGTGGTCAAGGGTGATGAGCTTCTATCACAAATGTGCTACATTGACATCATGAAAGGTTCACCTGTGTTCGCAATTGCATCAGATGGGGTTCAAAGAGGCAACAGATGAAATTGAGGAGGTAGAAGTCACCGTTAGAAAAGTCTTTAAAATTGGAAAAGCTTTATCCAAAGACGAAAAGGTACAACTAATTAATGTTTTGAAAAAATGATTTAGATATCTTTGCTTGGTCTACTAGCGATTTGGAAGGGTTGGATAGGGAAATTGCTCAGCATTCGCTGAAAATTGATCCATCATGGAAACCGATAAAACAGAAAAAGTAACACTTTGCTCTGGACATGCAGCAGGTAATAAAGGAGGAGGTTGCTAAACTGTTAGGCGTTGGGTTTATAAGGGAGGTCATATACCCAGAATGGGTGGCTAACGTGGTGTTGGTAAGTAACACTTTACCCAGAAATGGATTTTACGGATTTGAACAAGGCATGCCTTAAGGATTCATACCCGTTACCTAGGATAAATGCTTTGATTGATGCGACGGCAGGAAAGAAGAGGTTCAGTTTCTTGGATGCGTTTTCCGGATGTCATCAAATTAAAATCAGAGAGTGTGATGAAAAGAAGACAATGTTCATCACCGAAATGGGAACTTTTTCTTATACCTCCATACCTTTTGGGTTAAAAAATGCAGGAGCTACATATCAGCGAATGGTCAACAAAGTTTTCACGGATCAAATAGGAAAAAATATGCAAGCATACATAGGTGATATGGTTGTCTATAGTAATCAGAAGGCTCAACATTTAGATGACTTGAGACAAGTATTTGACACAACCAGAGCTAATAAGATTAAGTTTAATCTAGAAAAGTGCACTTTTGGTACCTCAAGAGGAAATTTTCTAGGTTATATGATTAGTTAAAGAGGCATAGAAATGAATCTTGATAAAATTAGAGCGATTATGAATCTCATAACACCTACCAACTTAAACAATATTCAAAGATTAACAGGATGGTTAGCGGCATTGAATAGATTTTTGGGGCAAATGTCATATAAGTGTTATCCCATATTCAAATTGCTAAAAAGGGCTGATGCATTTGAGTGGACTCAAGACTACAAAAAGGCATTAGAATAGTTGAAAACTGATATTCAAAAATCACCAGTATTGATTAGACCACAGGCAGGCGATAGGTTGAGATTATATATATCAGTGTCGAGTGTAGCGGTATGCTCCGTGTTGATGAGATTAGATGGAACCGTGGAGAATCCTGTTTATTACATCAACCATATCTTAAAGGAAGATGAGAAGCAATACACTCTGATGGAACCAATAGTCTTGGGAATCGTCATCACCGCGAGAAGGCTTCGCCCATATCTCTAGGCTCACTTTATTGAGATATTGATAAATTTTCCCTTAAGGTACATGTTAAATCGCCCTGCAATTTCTGGAAGGTTAATGAAATGGGCAATAGAGTTGGGAGAGTTTGACATTGGATACAAGGCCAGAGGAACTGTTAGAGCACAAGCCTTGATAGATTTTGTGGTCAAACTAACGACTTGCGCATCACTGGGAAATGACCAAACCTAGAAAATGCATGTAGATGGATCATCACGGAAAGATGGTTCAGGAATCAGTGTTGTTCTGAAGGATCCAATGGGAAATCGTATTGAATATGCTGTGAAGATTGATTTTCCAGCCAAAAATAATGAAGAAAAATATGAAGCATTGATTTATGGATTGCGACTGGCTTTGGCAAAGGGGTAAAAGCTTTGCAAGTGTATAGCAATTCGTAGCTTGTCATTCACCATTTACAAAATGATTTAGAAATCAGAGATGGGCGAATGATGGAATATTACGTCAGGGTAAAAGAGATGCTTCGTGGTTTCCACTTATGGAGAATTCAGAAAATCCCTAGCGAGGAAAATAGCAAAGCAGGTCACTTGTCAAAAGAGGTGTTGGGAGTTAGAAAGTGAAAACGGAAGCCAACATTTACTGTTATAGAGGAATCGATGCTAGTGGAGGAAATTGAGCTTGATGATCTTACGGTGGAAGAAGACGAGGATTGGATGAGAAATTTAAACATGTATTTATTGACTGGAGTGTTACCACTTGACCCTGTTGGAGCAAAACGATTACGGGTGAGAGCTAAGGGATTTGCGGTTATAAACAGGGACTTGTATAAGAGAGGAATCATAATGCCGTACCTGAAATGTGTATCTCAGAATGCAGGGATGAAAATTTTGTAAGAGGTTCATACAGGGGTATGTGGAAATCATTTGAGGGGAAATGCTTTAGCATATAAAGCGATAAGGAAAAGTTATTTTGAATGGGTATGAAGAAGCACACAAGGTCGCTTGTAAAACGATGTGAGGTCAGTCAAAGAAATTCCTACATTATCAATGTACCTGGGTCTTTTCAAATGCCAATCATGGGGATTTGTCCTTTTCATCAATGGGGTATTGATATTTTGGGGCCATTTCTGGTTGCAGCTTGCCAGAAAAAATTTCTTATCGTGGCAATCGATTACTTCACTAAGTGGGTGGAAGTGGAACCGTTGGCAATGATAACGGTACAGAAAGCGTAGAGTTTTCTATGAAAAAACATCATATGTCGCTTTGGTACTCCACGAATATTGATAGATCAGATAACGGCAGACAGCTTGACTGTGGGCCTTTTAGAGCGTTCTGTGAAAGTTACGGAATCGAGTTAAGAAACACTTCTGTCATACATCCCCAAGCTAATGGTCAAGTGGAAGTGACTAATCTAATTATCTTATGGGACTTGCGTACTAGATTGCAGACTTTTGGGGGGGTCTTGGGCAGAAGAGATTCCAAACATATTATGGGCCTATCATACGACTCCTAGACAAGCTACGGGAGAGACCCTATTTAGACTATGCTTTGGATTGGAGGCCGTAACACCTGTGGAAATTATTGAGAAAAGCCCATGGATCTTATTCTCTATTGTGAATGAAGATGAGCATAAAGCGGAATTAGATCTCTTGGAAGAAGATCGCGAGAATGCGTTCCAAAGAATGAAGGAAGCAAAGAGAAAATCAGTAATCCGGTTCAATCAGAGGGTAAATGAGTGTCACTTTCAACCGGGAGATTTAGTACTCTGGAATGCTATTGCGGCCGGGCACCAACCTAGGAAATTAGAAGCAAATTGGGATGGAACTTATGCAGTGATACGCCAAGTTCGAAATGGATCATATAGCCTTAGAACTATGGAAGGGAAGGCCTTGCTGCGGCCGTGGAGTGTGGCAAATCTCAGGATATTCTACATTTAGAAAGGAATATATATCGTTAAAACATGATATTCAATCATCTTGAAATATGTTTTTGTACAGATTAGCTGATTTTAGAATGTACAGATGGGGTCCTTGGGAGGCAAAATAAGCATAAAAACACTGCAACATAACGGAAGGAAGAAGCTCGTGCTAGTGGTATCTTCCTTTGTGAGAATAATGCATTAAAGGTACGAAAAAGATGTCTTCTATGATAACTAATGTGAATGTTCTTGCAGATGAGGCAGTAGTGAAAAAAACGAGAGCAAGATGTGAAATAGACAGAGAAGTAAATACTAAGGAAAGAAGGTAGTCGTGGCAACATTTTAAACTCGATAGTAATTACACCATGAGTTAAGCTTATACACAGAGTTTTCTCAAAATTTGTCATTGTGCAGGCAAAAAAAGAAAATACAAATACCTAAATGAGTGGCTGAAGAAGAAGGCTGATAGTGCGATGGAGAAAGAAAAAGGGAAGAACAAGACTAACAAGAATACAAATTGGGGACTGATTTGGTAGGCTATTTTGGGACAGGATCGTATATTCGTTTTCTCCAGAGAAGAATATATGTCTATTATTCGTACATTGTTTTCAAATCTATTATCTGTACATTGTTTTGAAGTTTCGATTAGATTATTATCCGTACATTGTTCTGAGATTTCGGTATGTCTATTATCCATACTTTTGGACACTTCTATTATTGCACAGTATTAATGAGATTTTGATTGATTCTCGTTGTTTTAAATGATGGTTCGCGTGTTTTATGAAGAGTACGTATCAAGTTCAGTAGCTTATCAGTAGTGCAACCACAATTGCTAATAAAGTATATAGTGTAAGTCACTTCTCAGTAGTGAAATGAAAGTTGCTTTTCAGCAGCGCAATAAAATCGTTAATAAGGCGTATTGTATAAGTTGCTTCTCAGTAGCGCAATAAAAGTCACTTCTCAATAGTGCAGTAAAATCATTAATAAAGCATATGGTGTAAGTCGCCTCTCAGTAGCGCAATAAAAGTCGCTTCTCAACAGTGCAATAAAATTGTTAATAAGGTGTATCATGTAAGTCGCTTCTCAGAAGCAGAATGAAAGTAATTTCTCAGCAACATAATAAAATCGCTAATAAGGCGTATCGTGTAAGTCGCTTCTCAGTAGTGCAATGAAAGTCGCTTCTCAATGTAAGGTACTTCTCAACAGCGCAATCGTAACCGCTAATGAAACATAAAAGTCGCTTTTCAGTAGCGCAATATAAGTCACTTTTCAACAGCGCAACCATATTGTCTAAGTCGCCTTTTAACAACCCAACCGCGAGTTAAGCTTAAGCACCAATACGCAATGTTCCTACCATGGTAGGTATAGTAGGTAATCCGTATCCTGAACAATTTACCTAAGAACGGATGATGACAAGCAACAAATATACATCAAATTGGAGGAACAAGAGAGTAACCAAAGCAATGATGCATGGATCTACTTGACAAGGTAAGTGAAAAGGAATATTTTTCAGATTAAAGATAGCCAAATTAACCATGAATAACATAGCAAAATGGTAACAGTAAGGTACGATAGCAAAAATGGCTATTCACAGTCATAGTGATAAAATTAGGAAAAAAAGAACAGTATGTGTCAGTTACAAAAATAGGGTGTAAACGAAAAGCTTAGTCAGAATCTTCCATGACCTCAGGGGTTTCCTCTTCTTCCTCATCGCTAGAGAAGATGTCATCCCATGGGGAGTAAGGAATCTTGTCAGCGGAAGAGTTATCCCCTTGTTCTCTTAACTGTTTTCTTTCTGCCCTCATTCCACTTCTGTATCCTATGGCTATTCAAGTATCATTTATACTTTTAAATTCAGCGGAATTTTTAAAATCACGGACAGCCTTCAACGGAAGAGCATATCACCAGTTAGCTATTACTTGTCTTTTCTTGGCAAGAACGCCTTCTTGGTTAGAAAACTCATGAATCTTCACTGCAAGGGCTTTATCCTTGTCTGCGAGCATGGCATTTTTCACTGCCAAAATTTCGTCTTTACTCTACAAAGAAACCTCCTTCTCCTAAGCTAACTTGGTGGTTTCGTTCAACGACTGGCGAAGCGATTCCTGGACAGCCATGGCAGATTCATGTTCAGCTTTAACCTTCTCATACTTAGATGCCATTTCAACCAGAGCATTCTTCGCAGTAGCAAGGTGTACTTTCTGGGTCTTGAGGGTCTCAGTTTGTTCGCGGTAAGACTGACGAAGTTTCTGCTTTTCTACGCGGAACTTCTCATGTTGCTCTACCAGTAATTTGTAATGACCCTTACACCATCCTTTGCTCTTTTGAACAGCCGATAAGCCTATAGTCAATAAATTCATCAATATGGGGGTATGGTAAAAGGAGTTAAATAAAGAAAGCGGATAAGGTACAAAAAAAAAAAGAAAAAACATATGGAAAAAACATACAAAGCGAAGGCCTATAGTCAATAAATTCTCCAGGTCAGGGTCGCCCTGAACATCCATAAACTTGTCAAAATCTGGATCACTAGGAATCGCGTTAAGAGTGTCACACCCCCACCATTGTTTACAATATTTTCGAGTATCTTACTTTAATTTTCAAATACCATAGCGGAAGCTTAAATATCGAACTGCGGGGTCGGGACGTACAAAATAATCCAATTGACCTTATCTTATAGAGTTTAACATATACAGCTTGTAACACTCCGAAAAATTTTAAAAAAATTTATTTTGACTTAAACCTTGAATAATGATTTACTATAAGGATTGGTAGGTGATTTTTACAAAACTTGCTATAATAATAATTTGAAAACGTCAGTGTAATTGGCTAATTAGCTGTGGCACTTAAGAAATTGAGAACATTCTTGTAGGCTTTAATAAGGACGGAAGACGGTTTCTTGAGTTGTACTAACTATAGTTATATAGTTATCGGATAGGATTATTACCAAAAGAAACATAAAGGCAAAAACCGGGTAACAAGTTCTAGGCCAAAGAAGGCTTAAATAATAAATATGATACTATTATTGTATAGTCAAAAAGCCAAGCACTTAATTATAAAATGTCTTAAGTTGAAGGATTCCTTAAATAAAAGGTAGAAAGATCTAGAGAATGTTTGGGCTCTTGGATTTGATCACATGAATA
>CAVNYN010248634.1:0-11671 GCA_963692815.1 Nyctanthes arbor-tristis
AATTTTGTTCATCCATGGCAAGTGCACGGAAGAAAGTGGAGCACATTGTGTATAAAGGTGTTGGCCATGCATTTCAGATTCTCAACAAGTCTTCTGTCTCACAAACTCGTATAATTGAACTTATTGGTCATGTCAAGTCCTTTATCAGTAGATAAAAAGTTGAAATTATTATTATGTTTTATTTATGGTAGATAGTAGTAATTCGGGAAAAAAAAAAAAAAAAGAACTGGCGGAAGATATTAATCAAGGAACTTATACGTGGACAAGTTTTTAGATGGCTGTTGAGTTTGTCTGAGTTTGTACTGTGTCTCTGTGGTAACAGTAACTATCTCAATTATAATATTTCAGGACAAAAACTTTTATTTTTGAATTGTCCCGATCTAGTACCATATATATGACAATATTATAATTTTGATATGGAGACACATGGTGTACATGATGCATTCTTGTCCACTCGTTTTATGGATGCACATGTGGGGTCATATTCATGCAAATAAAACTAGTGAAGGAGAAAACGTAACATATATCGGGTGTATCTCTGGATCAGAACTATATGATAACATATAATATGTAACATGTATTAGAACACACCACATTTAAGGGCGGCCCTAGAGCTTGGTGGCCAATCGCCTAGGCCCCAGTCTAAAGCGTCAAAATGTTGAAAATAAAGATTTTCCGAACGTATATTCAAATAATAGAATAAAAAATAATTAGTGTGTTATGATTGTTAATTTACACCTAATATCCTCAATCTTTTAAATATTAATAAATTACGTCAACAACTTTTATTTCTCCTTCTGTGGCTCCTCAACCTCTTAAGAAATCTCCGCCCAATTCCCTTGAGATCGGAAGAGTCATCCATTTCCTCCGTTAAATTGGGGGCATTTTTGGTAAAATATAAAAAAATAAATATTGTATTAAATTGGGGGATGGGGACTCGCCCATTTAGCTGTCAGAAATGGCAATAGAGGGCCACCATTTCCTGGAGCCTTTGGACGGAGTAGGCGAGTCTCCCCTGTGCTTTGCTGTCATTTCCAACAACCACCAAAAGGCAACAAAAATGGGGGAGTCCCCCTCACCCCTTTTTTTAAAAAAAAAAGTATTAAAATATTTATTTTTTCATATTTTATCAAAAATGCCCCTAACTTAATGGAGAAAATGGACGATTTTCATTACTAGGGGACTTAGACGGAGATTTTTTAAAAGGTTGAGGACCCACATAAAGAAAAATAAAAGTTAGAGACTTGTTCTATTAATACTTAAAAGGTTAAGGACATTAGATGTAAATTACCCTGAAATTTATAGTCTAGTGGTAGTGATAGAGTTCTAAGTTTTAGCTTGCCTTCTTTGCTAATTTTATTAGTTTTCAAATAATGAACTATAATTTTACCACATCATCACAATTTTATAAGGGGGCTCTCGAGTACTTTAATTATTAAATTTTCAATTATTGCTTTTTAAATGATAAAATGTAATCGAAAGTCATATATTTATGACCAATATTAAAACTTATTGAAATGAATCTTTTTTTTAATGCTGCTTAAAATGGTCAACTACTTCGTCAATATTTTAAACATGGATATTATTTATTTAAATTTTGAAACGTTAAAGCCGTATTTAGTTTAAAATTTTTGAAAATGTACCTCATTTAGAGTTTCACCTAGAGCCCCGAAACCATAGGGCCGGCAGCCCTGACCACATGAGAAACCACAACCATATGTTGTATATCCTGATATGGTGTCAAATGATTTAATTTTTGATCAATCAAGTAATGAAATATAAATTCAATGTGTTTCACAAATTTTTAAAAAAATGTTGCATTGTTTGATCGAACCATTTAAAAGATAAAATGAATAATTACTGCTTGATTTACCTACCATGATGGTTTACTTTCTCTGGAAAAAAAGATCCGTTGGAAACTAAAATTCCCATTTTATAAGTTATACTCCCTCCGTCCCACAAAGATAGTCCGGTAAGTAATTTTACGTAGATTAAATATTAGTAGGTTATATGATTAGAACATTTAATTTTACCTTATTTTTTCATAGATACCTTTGTGTCATTAATTGTTTGAAATATTTCCAACGCATAGTTAGTTGAATAACAATAATTGATTAAGAACATATATGAAAATGAAACATTAAATACATATTTAATATGATAAGTGGACTATCTTTTTGGGACGAACGAAAATAGAATAGTGAACTATCTTTTTGGAACGGAGAGAGTATTTCACAAATTATTGCGAGTCACATTGTTTAATTTAATATATTTAATTTAACGCAAACAACTAATAATTAATTAACTACACTTTGTATAGTTTATTTCAATTAAGATAATCCCATCCAACTTAAGGATAGAAATCATTAATATGACATTCAACGATTCACCACATTAAGGCAGTTCCCAGCTAGCATGGAATAATGTGACCATCACTCTTTGATCATATTGGATTAATAATTTTCTCCATTGACATAATTAACTTAATAATGTTTAACGATAGGATTTAAAAAAAATAGATTAAATTAAAGCTAACGTATAACTATTGCGAAATTTTTCCGTCAAAAATATATATATTGCGAAATTCATTCATTAAAATTTAAAAAAAAAAAAAAAAAAGTGGTGCTGGTATATAGTAATTTCTCCCACAATATTTTAGCACTTAACAACCCTAACTAAAAGCTAACAGAGCTAGCTCCCTCTCGCATTCCAGTCGTCAGCCAATCTCTTCCCCTTTTCTGAAAACACGGAAAAAAAAATGGGAAAGATTCTCACACTTCCATTGTAATTTGTACTAACTTTTGAAACTATTCAATTTGAAGTACTGTACTCCCATGCACATTAATTATATATATCAACCATCACTTATTGAAAGGCACGTCGAGAAATTTCAGCCCTTCATCTCTCAAAGTCACATAAAAAGAGATGGAGTAATAGATTGTCCAAATCAATATTTAGAAAATATTAATTGAAATTTAATTGCATGTAACTTTTGTTTTAACGACACTAGCTTCCAATAATATAAGGTTGCTTAGCAAGTTCAGCTAGGATAATGCTTCTTGAATTATTATTGTTGTTGTTTTATCCAAAAGTAAAGCATGAAATAGAAAGTTATGGGACCCTTACCAAAAGCCTAATAAGTGGGAAAACTCTGATTTGGGTATTTGGAAATTTGTTCTATTTGATATCTATAGTTTTTCCCTCTTCCTATTTTCATTATTAATTAAGCATGAAAAAGCTATTAATTAAATATCTTCAACGCAACAATATGAATTTTCATAAAAGCAGCCCAAAATAATAGAACGTGGAGAAAAGACATAAATAATTAGTTTATTTAAAGGTGGAGAGATAGAAAGAAAAAAATGTGTGGGTGTACGTAATTGAAATGTACCCCGTTTTCTATATGCCAAGAGGTGTTATAGACATAATATTTTTCGTTCTATGCTACATCAACCCTTTTTTTTCATGGTTGTTGTTGAAAGGACTATATCAACTTTTTAAAGATAATGTATGTAAGAAATTAATTTCTCCAATCCAAGTTCCATTGAAGATGCTTTTAGCATCTCATTTCCTCTCTGTTTAAAAAATAAAATCTTATTCATTAAAGTCTTGTTTATTAGTAGTTCGAATAATTAAGTGTTGACGTGGTTAACTTCTTATATTCTAAACAAGAAGTTTCAGGTTTGAAACACATCTACCTCTCCCCTACTCACCCTCTCCCCTCCTCCCATTAGTATTAAAATAAAATGGGTCTTGTTTATTAAATAAATCATAAATCATTTATTCAAATAAACTATCCGCAAAAGACCTACTTGTATATGTAAAAGTTTTCTGAAAATACACGTGCTCAATTGAACAAATTTATGATAGTTTAGGAGTATTTACTCCATCTTTCGTGACCAAATAATAAATCAACACGTGGAAGGTACTATTTTTTCCTTTGATTAATTGCGGTTTGAAACCGCACTAAACTACAAAAATATGGTTTGTTTTGGTTTGGTTTAGGAAATTAAATGGATTTTTCCAAACCACTTTAAATAGTTTGGTTTTCAGATTTAATGAAAAACCGTTCAAACCAAACCAAATTGCTTAACATCTTCAATAGATTTTACATTTTAAAAGAGTATATTCTGAGTCTTTCTACAGAGATAGATGTGACTGTTTTTGTTAGATTCACGCCATGTGAGATAAAGCTCCTTAAAAAGGAGCCTTATCTAACTTTTTTGAAAATTTCGTACTCATATTCTGCCTTTTAGAGTGCATCTTTAGATTTAAAAAGAAAAAATATTAATATTCTCCTACAAACGCTTTATTTTGTACTCTCTATTTTACCTTTTTCAAAAAAGAATTTAATTTTAAATTAATATATCTATATTCTTTTATGTCAAGGACCAATCAAATCAAATGTGATTTTGTTAAACTCAAAAAAGGGCATTAAAACTTTAATTATAGAGGGGGACTTGGCTCTTTAAATTTGGAGAGCCAGACCACATTCTATATTTCTAAAAGTTAATTTAGAGAGCTTGTTGAAATTTGTTTTCAAGCATTTACTCTTTCAAATAGAGTTCATTTTAATTTTAAAGAGTCTTATAAATGCTCTCATACCCCAAGGTTAAATAACTTGTAGAACTTGACCCCCAAAAAGTTACATTGGTTTTATTTTCTTGCACGTGATTTTAACGGAAAAAGACATAGTTACATTATTACATATTTTTTATTCAATATATAAATAATGCTATATGGTATCAACCCATTGCCATTTCACATGTCATTATATAATTCGCTAAATCAAATATGATCACATGTACTAACTCCACTTATATCATTTAACACGACATATGTTACCACTAGATTGATGCTCAGCACCACTAGTATTATGTAATATTATTCTTGAAGTGTACATGTTTTGTTTATCAAATCTTTTTAACCACAATCCACATCTCCCTCTTCCTAGAGCCTCGGGGAATTAGGTAATAAGAAAAGTTCAATTCGGAATAAGTCATGACTTCATTTTTCTTGTTCTTACATGGTTCCACTAGCATGATGATTAACTGCTGAAGCAGTAACAAGACCGCCACTAAAAAATTCTAAATCAATATGATAAAATATTTGTAGGCATTTTATAAGACAATACAAAATAGCAACTCACTACCACTTAACATCAAGAAAGAAGAAACAAGTGATGCAAAAGATCATGTTCCTTGCGCAAAATAGCAGTTATCTGGTAACACTGGAATGCAGGAAGATAAGACTCTAAAAGCAGAAAACTTCTCTAGCTTGACATCATGACATGATCTATTGACTGAAGTGCTTGATTGGCAAAAAACCGGACATCAACATCAGGATCCTCAGCGAGCTCTACCAAAGTGGGGCGGATGGTTTTCTCAACAACCTACAGAGCAGGACAGAATTTCAAAGCATTCTACGAAAGGATGCAGGTGTAAATACGTAAATGAATACAATTGTTAAATCATGATCGTAAGATTAATACTAGGGGAATTGGAACGGTAAGCACACCGGTATATTAAGCAAAGAGAAACAGGAGGGATCAGGAGAAAGTAAACTTACTGATTGATCAACAATGGGAATGATAGACTGCAACACCTTTGCCACATTAAACTTAATGTTGGGAACTCTACACCACCGGTAAGTAACCTTATCAGTTTCAGAGAAAGAAAAATCCATGCAACAATAACTCAATTGAAATTCCTTGAAACGCAATTACCTATCCTTGGATGCTGTAACAATCACAGGCAATAACTGTGAACATGTTATCTCTGAACCCATGACAGGGGCAAGTAGCGAAATTGCACGGAGAACAGTCATCCGATACAAATAATGTGGATTGTTTACCATGTCCAAAACCTGCAAGTATATTGAGGCTGTTTCAGAGAGAAGACATTTTGGGTTCCTGTGTATTCTAAACTAGGACTCCATTAAATATATCATATAATTGTAATTTCCAAAATAAATAATAAATAATGATTAAATTAGGACGCTGAAAATAGTCGTCAAGAAAATTAAATCGATTGCATTACCAGAGGTTATTGCAGACATATCAGCGAAGAAGTGAAGGGAAGTATTTCCAGTATAAACAAACAAATAGGGGGAGCATTTTCTGAGAGCATCCACAAACCTGAGGAACTATATGCTGCATTGCCCATTCTGGACCAAATTCCTCTGCAAGGCGTTTCAAATTATTAGCTGCAGCATCCCGGATAGAATAAACCTGGGTTGAATCACAGAAATGTTAGAAAAGTGATTCGTCTCTATTTAAAGCTGTTTTCTTTAATGTTCATCAGCAAATGACAATGGCCAAAAATGAAGGAAAGATAGATGGAAGAACGCATACATATATGCGAGAGCAAAGACGACATACGATCAAAGAATAAAGATAAATCACTGGGATGGAGAACAGAGAAGAAACAAGAGGATGAGGGAAACTTCTAATAAAAAGTTAACCTCTTTTTGCGTCATGTATTCACCGGTTAGCTAACTATCTCTAGTTCAAAACAGAAATAGATTTTTTATAATGAGTGGTGAAGATTTATATAGTACATCAGTACATGCAGATCCCACGAGATATATGATGTGATTTAGTTTGACAAAATTCCATTTTGAAATAGAATGTGTTTGTTAATGGGGCTATAACAGCTGCTACATGTCAAGGCATTCAGCTAAAGATCAAAAGAACAAAATAGCAGAGGATGTAACTGCACAGCACCAACCTTGTCTTGTAACCACTGCATGCAAAGGGCACCCAGCTTATCATCGAAAAATCCTACACCTAATTGACTAGCCAATAAAGGTATATACTCTATGATGGCAAGTCGAACCCTCCAATGCCTATCTTCTGCTAGCTCAACAATAGCTGGTAACAAAGATTGAGAAAGTAAATCAATCCCAATAACCTGCACAAAGAGGAAGATTAAAAATAATTAGGAATAACTTTCAAAAAGAAAACATAAATAATTAGGAATTGAACCCATGGATGTAACTCATAAGGTAGACATGTAATCAAACACAAATAGTTGAAACAGAACATAGTTTCAACCCCCCAAAAAAAATCACAAACCTGATTGACTTGATCGAGCTTGCTAATAATATTGAGGCGTACATCTGGAAATTCATCCTTCAAAAGGGAGAGAAATATTGGAAGAAGTTGCTCAATAGTTGCATCCTGGATCATCCAGAAAACACTATTATAAGGGGAAAAAATAGAAAACAAAGAGTATTGCGACAGGATCCTGGTGCTAAGGAAGACATAGATTATTATAAAGCAAAAGTGAAGAAGTAACAAAGTGAAAATACCAAACAGACAGAACCAAAGTCCACAAATAGGTGACAGAATCACAGTTTAAAATTTGATTCAGTACTGAGCCGTTACGGTGAAGGGAAAGAAAGCTAAAATTTTATTCAACTGTTGATTGTATGACTATGAAAGACATATATACCATTCTGGAGAATCTATAAAGGGGCCAAACGTTCAATTGGACCACCAGCCATGATCTAAAGAACAGATGGATAGCATCCAAGATCAGTTCATTCTACTTTTTTTTTTTTTAATTGTATAAAATAACTAAAAAAGAGAAGTCCCAACAAATTACAATTTTTTCGCTGATTAGATGGTACCAAACATGCACATTGTGAGAAAAGGCCAGTAATAAGTTAAACAGTAAGTCCATTAAGTACTTCATGCTTTAAAAAGGTATAAATACTTTTCCCGGCACCTCTTGTCTGGAGGGTGTGGAGCACAGATATTTTATAGATATTAATGGCTGAAGGAAAAAAAGACACCCTAGCTCAGCTGTACCTATCAATTAATAAAATAATTGCAGAACAAGAACTTCCTCCAAAAACAGGGAACATTTATACCTTTCCCAATACAGGTGCCATTCCCATAATAACAGAAGCCAGAGCAGACCTAACATGCTGAGATGAATCTGATGACAATTCCTGCCAAAAGTGTCACTGTCAATTATTAGGTATTGAAAGCATAGACCATACAAGTAAAAAATTATGTATCTTAATATTAATATGTAAATACAACTGCATAAAAGCCTTTCTGTTACCTTCACGCATGGTAGAATATGCTGAATAGCAAGCTCGGGGTTAAGAATCCGACAGAATTTGGTGACTTTACCAGCAGCTGCTATGCGTACTTCTGCTTCATTGTCTCGAAGTAGACGCACATAAGCAGGAACCAGATCCGTCCTTCAAACACATCATAACAATAAATCACATCTTTTCTAAGATGACTTACTCCATTGAAATTTTCTAAGATGACTTACTCCGTTGAAATGAAATGAAGAAATGACCAGGGAAATTACAATTAATAACCTTGTCACCAGTAAAGTTAAACTAAAGTTGTAATTTTGAGTTATAAGGCTTTCAACTAAAATAGACACCATTAAGAAGGCATCAAATTCATAAACATTCATTCTCTAAACATTCTTAGAAGTGTACAACCTTAAATAACAGTGTCCATGCTGAAGCATGTTTTCGGATACCTATCATCTTACTCACTTCTCGCTTATCTACTTCCTAGTTTTAATGAAATCAGAAGCTTTGATACAAGCTTCTCACACAATAAAGGAAAGCGTTTAAGTTCCAGTATAAAGTAAGACCAAAGAAATATCCCCCTAAAGGATACAAAAGATCTATCAGGCCTTTTTTTTAAATAGCTTTCCCTTCAAAACAATCAAGAATAATTATGTTCATAAGGCATTTTGAACCAAAGTCAAAAGTTGTTTCTAACCACACATCATAAAATTCACAACTTTAATCAAAATCACACGTTCTCCCAAGAAATCACTTTTCAGAAAATCATTTCTCCAAAGAACTTTTAACACATAAGGGCATAGCCTCACATGACAAGGATGGAGATGTGATTCTGTACTATCCAAAGAATAACCGGTATGCATAAATTTGACACACATATAGTTCGTATCATATGTCATACTCATTACCAAGTCTAAATTATTTGACATTTTTCATATCTGCTGTTGTAACTACCCACTACCAAGTTATGCCCATGATTTGGAAGAAAGAATATTGGGGCAGTGTGAAAATTTGTTTTTTATGGAGAATATGACTTTGGTATTAAAATGTTACTTTTTGACCAGCTTTTAATTTAAGATACAACTCCCTAGGACAAGCTCTAAGAGCATCTCCACAGCATCATATATTTTTAAAGAACATCTTCCATATCATGGAGAGTATCTTTTAATTTGGAGGGCGAAATTTTAAACTACTCCGCCAAACTCTTTATTTGCACTCTTTATTTTGTTTATCTCAAGAAACATTGATGATGTTCTTTGATTTATGGTATTTTTTGATGTATCAGTAAATCATTAACCAACAATGCGACAAGAAAAATTAACATCTGATTAGTGTAACCAGAAGCAGAACATGAAGTCACAGAGTAAATAATTACCTTGTAGGATCAGGCCCCACAGCTTCACAAAGCTCATACAACTGGTTAGCAACCATATACCGTACGCGCCAAGACTTATCCTGGTGTAGAAGACCAAGTCAGGAACAAACATAATTCAGATACAAAAACTGGCAGAGATGACCATAATCATACGCTAATAAGACATTGAGATGAGATGAGATAATATAAACAACAACAATAACAATGATGATTATGTTCACACACAAGAGTAAGCTACAATAGTAAATCATTTAAGCCTGTTAGCATTCTATTTTCCATTACAAAACATAAATTGAACAGACCAATCAAGTAACAAATTTCATGTGAACCATATATACTACACAAATCTATACCGTTTCCAATCATTCTATTTCTGTTTTGAAATAGAAATACAATGCTAACAGTGGTAAATATAATACTACCAGAGGTAAATATATCATAACTGTGCCTTGACATAGCATAGGAAGTAGATCAAAAGATTTTGAAGAAAAAGGAAAAGAGCATATTGAGAATGGATTATTCACATAAGATAATATGAACTTCAAAAACCAACTACGACAATCTAGAAAAATGGTTATCTGAACACTCTTCAACAATATGTCAGGGAAAAGATATAACAAAAAATGCATTCTGAACTTTACCTGCGAAAAGTTAACAATTACAGGAAGAATATGAGCAACACAATCTTGAGGCTCCAACAACTTGCCAAGAGCAGCACAGCCTTCAACAGCGAGTAAGCGAACAGAGTCTTGGTCTAAAAAGAGGCAATAATTATGTTTTATATTAGTTCATCACTCATAAAGTCATTATTTCAAAAAGCTGCCATACGGCATATGCCTCAAGTCACACTCATGTCAGGCTTTCATCAAACAACTCAGATCTCACTGGGTAAATGTCACATACGAGGCTAAAAGCATCTACTGCGGGGAAGTTTTGTAGTGTGCTAGAGAGATATTGAGAACAGGGGAGTGAAAGAGAAAAGTAGAGAAGAATAGATAGAATTTCAAATAAGTGAAGGCTAAAGTATTGGAAGTTGTGAAGTTGGATGTAGGATTTTGGAAGGATTGTGGTAAATTTGTTTTTGGTTAGGGGGAGAAAAAGGTCAGGTTCTAAAAAGTATAAAGCATCGAGATGAAACTTCAAGAATTTTTCAAGCCTAAGCAGGCTAACGTGAAGCCAAAGTATATAAAACCGTAGCTAAGCAGCAAGTGAATCTGGACATGTCATAAGACGGTTAACACTTAGCTAAGAATATATTCACTATTTTTAAGGATCATAAGACTTAGAAAAATCGAAAACCTTATTACCATCTTGTGTAAGATCATCAAATAAGAATATATTCACTATTTTTAAGGATCATAAGACTTAGAAATATCAAAAACCTTATTACCATCTTGTGTAAGATCATCAAACATGGACATGATGTCAGTCTTGAGATGAGCAGCTTCAACAGTGGCAGCAAATTTCCCCAAGTTTGTTGCAGCAGCCCTTCTCACCATTGGCATGTCATCTTGGCATAATTGGCTGTATACTGACCGTAGTTCTGTTTTCAACATGTCTGGCGCACTTGGATAAGCAATATGAAACAGTCCACAAGCTGAAACTCGAGCTGTAAACCACTCGCCAGCTGCCAGCCTCTTTAAGCAAATGGAAGAAGTAGTAAAATTATATCAGTAAGGAATTAAAGATCTATCCCTCAATGAAGCAACTGAGTCAGCAAGATCTTCTCATGTTAAAAGGTAATTATTGCATGCATTTCTTCTACACGATAATCTAGAGATACAAATTACAAGTATTCAATTAATTTCACTTTCAGGATTTTTGGGGGTTGGGGGGGGGCGGGGGGAATCTATTTATACATTATAGCTATTGCAGAATGACAACAAAAGTACATAATCAGAGCTTGAGCTTAACATGCAACAAAGATGACATAGCTCAATGGATCAGCAAAGATGATGCATGGGGGTAAGCTGCTGATAACCTTCACAAGAGGAATAAAATAATCAACCAAATCACTCTCTCTCATCTGTGATCCGATTCTACATAATGACTCCACAGCTTTATCCCTCACACAGGTCTCCTCCACACTGCAAAGTGTCTCCAGATCGTGGGAGCAACACATGGGCATGTTCCACCCCTCCAACGTATGGAATGAACACCCCCAACTCTTCTGCCATAGCGAGCAGCACTTCATCATCATCATCATTGTTCTCACTTAAAAATGGGATCAGTTCT